>JASDQU010210847.1:11254-24835 GCA_032191745.1 Picea mariana
TTGTGTCCACATCATGAATTTCATGGGATGCATTTTCACTTTCAGATGTCTTCTCTGTTATGAAATTTTTCAATACTTTCATGATCTCCCCTTTTAAACCATCTATCTTAGTGTCCAACTTAGCTTCCATTGAATCCATAAACTTAACTTCCATTGAATCCATCTTAGTATCCAACTTAGCTTCCATTGAATCCATCAACTTAACTTCCATTGAATCTATCTTAGCTTCCATTGAATCCATCTTATTTTGTAGTTCATTTATGTCCCTATGCATTTCTTCACCTTCATCAAGAGTCCAAGTAAGATTTTCTGGAGGCTTATTTGGTGTAGAAGTTTCCTTTTTGGGTGGCATGTTGGCCAAGTATCACTTTTGAACCTTGATTTTGAGGTGGTTCTGATAGACAATATTTCTTCTGTTGTATCTCCCAATTTTTGGCCCTTCTGGGTATGAAAATTTCTCTTATGTATTTCTCTGATATTTCTTCTCTGCAATGCCACAGGTCTGATCAAAATTGGATGTGCCAATTGGAATTTATGGTAACTTCCCCACAACTTGCTGATTTTTGGCCTTTCCAGGAGATCTCACTTGTATAGTGTTCCCCGCACAAAAGAATTGATATAAAATTCTGAAACTCACACCCAAAATACTACAGACTGTCCACAATCCAATGCAACTAGTCCCATGCAATTTGGATACTCTAGGAAGAAGTTATGATTGTTTTACCTGGAACACCTTCTTGAGACTAGTCAATAGGGCTAGTCAGATACCCTATCTTACACACGGTGTATCTACAAATTTAAGATGACCCAGAAGCTGATATTTTTACCATAGATACATTAATAATTTTTGTAAATGGCCTCTAGAGTTCAAGGTCTGAAACATTACAGAAATTTTTTTATAGCGAAAATTCCACAATGACTCATTTCAGGATGATTCCATAACCCTATCTTGTACAGGCTGTATCTCCGAAAGTATAAGGCCTCAGGAGCTGAATTTTGAACCCAACGTACCTTGATCCGTCTTATAAATATCCTCCAAGCCGTTCCTTCTGAAACATTGTAGAAAAAAAGTTATAGAAAAAATTCCACGGTGTCTCAGATGTAGCAACGAAACCCCAAGACCTTGAGCTCTGATACCATATGTTAAAAACCAAACATCAATATAGCATAGAAAAACCTCAGGAAAAGTACTCAATGCCTTGAAAAAGATGTAATTTCAGATAATAAGCCTCTTCGAGTGGGAAACCTCCTTTTACCGCACTTAAATGTTCAAGTACAAGATAATTCAAAATGAAAATGTCTCCTTGGTATATATAGGAGACTAGGAGGTATAATTACAACTAATGGCCTAAAGCCGACATAAATAAAATAACATTACTAATCTAAATTACAACTAATGGCCTAAAGATGACATAAATAAAATAACATTACTAATCTAATATGCCCCAATTAAGGGGTAATGAGCCAATATTAGGGCTTAACACTTGGTTATCTGGTTTGTCTGTCAATTTGTATATCATGGAACTCCAGCTCTTCTTTGGAGGACATGGAACAATATAGTTGATTTTTTTTGGCGAGGTGGCACGCAGATCCGCCTAATAATTTCTATGGCGTTATGACACAAATGTACTATGTGACTTGTTTTGGCAAATTTCCTCGATCGATGAACTTGGTCAAATTATTGTTGTGAAATAATTTGAAATCAACTAATATATAGTGTGTGAAGTGCAACTGTCCTATCATACCAACAAGAGGCTCTTAAAATTCAAATGGATCATTGTTTTCGCAATTTTTTCTTATTCGATGAACTTGGTAAAATTAATATCCTGGAATAATTTGAAATCAACGAATATATACTGTGTGGAGTGCAATTGTGCTATCATATGAACAAGAGGGCCTTAAACTTCAAATTGGTCCTTGTTATGCTTGCGGTGATAGAATTTTACAAAAAAATTCTTGTGTTTCCTTCATTTTTTAAAAAATAAGCGATTTAACATCCTTTAATAATTTAATGTAGTTCACTTGTACAATAACAATAGTTAATATTAATATTTTAGTATCTGAAAATAATCTTTTTAGCTGAAGTTAGATAGGATGAGCATTGCTAAACAATTTCAATCTTGAACCCACCAAATGTGGAATCCGCAAGTCCACCTGTCAATTTGTATATCGCGGAAGTTTGGGTGGTATTTGCAGGACACTGAACAAAAGAGGTTCAAATTTCAGCCCGCCAGGCCGAGAACCCGCGATCCAAAAAGTGCCCAAGTATGCAACGATGGATCCGCATATGCTCTATAAAATCTCTTGTCCATACTTTCTAAAAGTACATGTTTACTATGCATTGCCTGTTTGTCGAAATTTTTTTATATCAGTCGCCCGACCAGATTGTACAAACTTTCTCGTTTAATTAAATTCTGCAATAAAAAAAATTATTATTAATAATTTAGTGTTGAAAATCATGTTTTTAGATATGTTAGATAGTTGATAGGGATTAGTATCTGTAAACAATGGCCTCAAGTCCATCTGTCAATCTGTATATCGCGGAATTTCGAGGGCTATTTAGAGGACAAGGAACAATGAAAACTGCAATGTTGAGCGACGGAGCCCATAGGTCCGTTTGTCAATTTGTAAATCGCGGAGATGTGCCTGGTATTTGTACAACGCGGAACAATAGAGGCCCAATTTTCAGCCCGCGAGCCCCACAGACGCGATAAAAAAAAATCGCTAGATATGAAAACAATACCAGATCGCTACGGGACAATAAAACTGCAATGTTCAGCCAACCAGCCCGAGTCCACCTGTCCACTTGTATATCGTGGAAGTTTGGGTGCTATTTGTAGGAGACAGAACAATGGAGACTATTGTCGGCCTGCTAGGCCGTGAACCAAAAACTGCCTAGGTATGGAATGAGGGATCTGCATATGTTGTATAAAATCTCATTCCATAGTTTATATAGAGACAATGTCCACAAGTTCGCGTGTCAACTTGTATATCGCAGAAGTCTAGGTGCTATTTGTAGGACACAGAACAATAGATACTTAATTTTCAGCCTGCCAGGTTGCGAACCCGCGATCCAAAAAGTGCCCAAGTATGGAATGAGGGATCCGCATATGTTCTAGAACAATGTTTTTGTACAACGTGGAACAATAGACGCCCAATTTTCAGTCTGTCAAGCCCAGAGCTCCCGATAAAAAAAAATGGCTAAATATGGAATTTATATGGGATCTCCGCATATGCTGTGAAAAATCTCATTCCATACTTTATTTAGAGACTATGTCCACAAGTCCGTGTGTCAATTTGTATATCGTGGAAGTCTAGGTGCTATTTGTGGGACACAAAACATTAGATACTTAATTAAAGCCTGCCAAGTCGCGAACCTGCGATCCAAAAAGTGCCAAAGTATGGAATGAGGGATCCACATATGTTCTAGAAAAATGTGTTTGTAAAGCATGGAACAATAGACGCCCAATTTCCAGCTCGCCAGCCCTAGATCCCTCGATAAAAATAATTCGCTAAATTTGAAATTCATACGGGATCGCTACGAGACAATAAAAGTGCAATGTTCAGTCAACCAACCCGAGTCCACCAATCAATTTGTATATCGTGGAAGTCAGGGTGCTATTTGTAGGAGACAGAACAATAGAGACTCTATTTTTGGCGCGCCAACCCGCAAACCCGCGATCCAAAAACTGCCTAAGAATGGAATGAGGGATCCACATATGTTGTATAAAATCTCATTCCATACTTTATATAGAGACCATTTCCAAAAGTGCGCGTGTCAATTTGTATATCTCGGAAGTCTAGGTGCTATTTGTAAGACACAGAACAATAGATACTTAATTTTCAGTCCAGAAGGTCCCGAACCCGCGATCCAAAAAGTGTATGGAATGAGGGATTCTTATATGTTCTAAAACACTATCAATTTGTATATCGTGGAAGTCTGGGTGCTATTTGTAGGAGACAAAACAATAAAGACTCTATTTTTGGCCCGCTAGGCCGCGAGCTCGCGATCCAAAAAATGCCTAAGTATGGAATGAGGGATATGCATATGTTGTATAAAATCTCATTCCATACTTTATATAGACTATGTCCACAAGTCCGCATGTGAATTTATATATCGCGGAAGTGTAGGTGCTATTTGTAGGACACAAAAGACTAGGTGGTATTTGTAGGACACAAAACAATAGATACTTAATTTTTAGCCCACCAGGTCGCGAACCCGCGATCCAAAAAGTGCCTAAGTATGGAATAAGGGATTTGCATATGTTCTAGAACACTATCAATTTGTATATCGCGGAAGTCTGGGTGCTATTTGTAGGAGACATAACAATAGAGACTCTCTTTTCGGTCCGCCAGACCGCGAGCTCGCGATCCAAAAACTGCCTAAGTATGGAATGAGGGATCCGCATATGTTGTATAAAATCTCATTCCATACTTTATATAGAAAATGTCCACAAGTCCGCGTGTGAATTTGTATATCGCGGAACTGTAGGTGCTATTTGTAGGACACAGAACAATAGATACTTATTTTTCAGCTCGCCAGGTTGCGAACCCATGATCAAATGTAATGTTCAGCCAAGTAGCCTGTAGGTCCTCCTGCCAAATTGTATACCGCAGAAATCTGGGTGCTATTTGTAGGACACAGAACAATAGAGACTCTTTTTTCAGCCCGCGAGGTCACCAAACCGCGATAAAAAAACTTCCTAAGTATGGAATGACTCTTTTTTATATGGCTTGTTTGTCGAAATACTTTTATATCACTCGGCCGACCAGATTGTGCAAACTTTCTTGTATAATTAAATTCTGCAATATAAATATTTAACAGTAATAATTTAGCGCAGGTCATGTTCTAAATTTGTATATCGCGGAATTGTCACTGCTATTTGTAGAGTGCAGAATAATAGATGCCCAATTTTTTGCCCACCAGACCGAGAACCCCCTATCCAAAAAAGTGATTAATTATGGAATTAATACAGAATCGCTAAGGACAAAAAAAATGCAATGTTGAACCAACCAACCCGCAAGTCCACCTGTCAATTTGTATATCGTGGAAGTGTAGGTGCTATTTGTAGGACACAGAACAATAGAGGCTCAATTTTCAGCTCGCCAGGCTGAGAACCATCGACTGTTCACATGCCCTGGTTATATCTTCACTCAACCGCTTTTCATACATTGGTATTTCTTGGAATCGGTTTTTCCATTGCTACTGCCTTCGTACTTGTTTCCAGATACGCAATAATTAAGCTTTAATGATAGTAGCCATCCTGCAACAACCGTTAAAACTGTCATTAATGTCCGGAAGTCCGGAGAAGATTTGTCATTAGTACGAATTAAACCAAGATTTGTCCAGAAGCATGTTATCCTTTCCAAGTATTCATTTCAAAGGCCACGCAATATTTTTTTTTTGTGCACCGACGGGTTGGTGCTTTTAAGAAATCTCCGATTCTTAATCTCTTTTCGCTGTCACCGCCACGTTCGCACTTTTTTTTCTAATTGTGCAATTAGTGAGCTTTGATGGTCACAACTCATTCCGCACGAACCTTGGAAATTGTCATTGATCAACGAAAGGCTCGAGGAGATATTCCATTTATACGCATTAAACCATAATTTGCGGAGGCTTATATTATCCCTCCTCGATTTTCATTTCAAACATCATCTCGACCAAACGGAAATTCTAAATAACTTCTGGCAGCAGTTCTCTCCACACACAATAAACACATTGGGGCATAATGGCCAGAGGTTCCACTATTCTAGGGCATATTATTACTATTCATCTCCCTTTGCCCAGTAGGAAAAAAAGAGATGGTCCCTTGGTACACCGAGAGATATATTTCAAGCCAAAGAATTCCATCGCAACCCTGGCTGGTCAGAGAACCTGCCCAGTTGCAATCATTCCTATCACAAAAGTTGTTGACATGAATTCTGAGCCGGAAGAAAATGATCTGATGGACAATGATACGACAATGGATGATGGCAATGTAGAGAATCTTCCCACTCCTGCGTCAAAATTGAAATCAACCATAACAAACATCTCGTATTCATGTGCATTAAACCAAAAATTTGCGGGTGGATTATATTATCCCTTGCGAGTGTTCATTTCAAAATCATGAAATCCCATTCACACGGCGTGCCCTTCGCACGTTCACGAAACCTCCATTCCTTAATTTCTCTTCGTCATACCCGCCACGTTCGTATTTCTAAATATGCAATAAATAAATTTTACTGCTAACAATTCATCATGCACCACCAATACAGGTTGTCATTAATCATCGAAAGGCTCGAGGACTTTACCATTCAGAAGCATTTAACCAAGATTTAGCAAAAAGTTACATTCTTCGCTCTAACAATTCATTTAAATCATCATCTGCAACAAAGCAACCTTCTCATAAACCTATGGCATCGACTCGACAACAGTTCTGTGGAGATACAGTGAACACCTTCGGGCATGAGGACCAGAACTTCCACTGGTCCAGGGCATTTTCTTAGTACTCAACCCCTACCCCAGAGAACTAGTAATTTGGACCTCCGAGATTGCTCATGCAGGCTGTGTCCCTGAGGTTTTTGACTGTAAGGACTTGGTCTCTTGGTGCGTCGATAAATTTATTACAGACCAAAAAATTATTCCACTACATGATGGCTCTTCTGTTTCTTTGTGACCTCAGGTGTTTCGCCAGATGCAGAAATTGCCCGAGCCAACATTGACATTCAAAGGAGAAGATTGCAAACAGTTCCTAGCAAAGCATAATAACGGATTGGACCTCTTGCCCCATTTTTTGGAAAGGCCGAATCTAGTTTCTGAAGATATTACAAGTATGGAGGTTAGTTCATTTAGAAATTCATTTCGGGAAATTGCATGGATGTTTACAAGAATAACGAGACAAGAGTCCATAGGTACTGTTTCCTACATGGCTCTTTATATTTTGTATTTCACAGTGGAAAAATAGGCCCTTTTTGATTGGGGCAGGTTAATTTACCATGAAATCTCTTCCCAATTGTCAAGCTACAAAAGGAAAAAGAAATTTTATATGTCATCCTATTTAGTTTTTGCAATAGCGCATTCTTGTCAATTTCCGCAACTGTCTCTGTCCAAAAAAATCAACTGCGAATTCCACCCAGTAACGTTATGGTACCAGGCCTTATGGAAGCACAAGGCTTCCCACTATTTTTATGAAGTTTTTAATGACTTCCTGTCTGTTTTCAAAGTTTTGTTGTTAGGATAAAATGCTCCCCGCATATCTGAATAGGCAACTAATTTTTTGCACAATAAGGGGACACTCCAACATTTAGAAAATTACACTGTCATAAGAATTTTTGGCTCCACAGAGCAACCTGCTCTCCTTCCATTTCATGTTACGGACATAATTTTTATTGCAGAAGTAGCACGTCAATACAACTACTGGTTCCATCTGTTCCAAAGGAAGAAAAAAAAATAGTTCATTCCTCTGCCTTGGAAAATAGGGGAGTTCATCTTGAAAAACGTCAACAAAATTGACGATTTCGTAGCACATTTTAGCATCTCCAACCTTAGATATGCTGAAGACATAAGAGGATTCGACCCCTATGATATTTTTAGAGAACATTTACAATCACTTGGCCTCGACAATTGTTTTGTAAATAAACACCTGCCCAAAAACACAGACAGTGACGGTCCTGCCTCTAATACTAGCGACGTAGAGACAGTGCAAAGCTACACTAAATTGTACACGAAACAGGGGAAAGGCCCCAGTGACAAGAGTGTTCAATCCGCAAATACCACTCCAAAAAGCACGACATCCTGAAGCATCACTCCAACGACCCATCACAACAACAAATAAACCCAGAGTTCTTCAAACGGAGGAGGAGATAACGACCCTCCTCACTCTAAAATTGATAGTTCTCACAAGCTTCCAGTAGAGAAGAGGAGGGAAAAAAATGTGGGTCGGGCAGAAGAGCCGAAAATTCAAATTCAGAACATGGAAGTTGACATTGATTTGGATGCTATGTTCCCCTTCCTTGATCAACCCTAATACGACATCCACCATAGCCATCCAATGGACATATCTATTACCCAAAATTTTGACGAAGATGAATCCTTTGTGTTCCAGAGCGTTGTTTTTGATAGTCGGAACAAAAGATTGATATTTGAGAAAAAAATGTTAAAAATATCAAAGTAAAATCTCGTTCAGAGGTTGACGTTGCCAACATGCGGCCGTCCCAAATCTGTCAACTTCACACTACGACCGGAGAAGCACTTCATGATTCCATTGGACGCATCGAGACCCGGAATGCCAAATTGAAGGACCGAGTCAAGGAATTGGAAGATGCTTTCATTGCTATGCCATTGCT
Source organism: Picea mariana (assembly GCA_032191745.1). Taxonomy (NCBI): domain Eukaryota; kingdom Viridiplantae; phylum Streptophyta; class Pinopsida; order Pinales; family Pinaceae; genus Picea; species Picea mariana. The sequence goes on from JASDQU010210847.1 coordinate 19,580, forward strand.
TGTCGATCCTTTGGCAATAGCCATGCCTGGCACCCCTGCACCCAATGTAAAAACATCCTCCACCCTGCTCGCATCTTGTAAAGGATATGTGGAGAACAATATCAAAAAACGAATGGAACTGGTTACCCAGGCATGGAAAAGATCACAAACCATCGCTTCCCTTGGAACCAGGGCACATAGATTGCTTGATATTTTGCAAGCTGAATTAAAAGATGAAGAAAATTTATTTTTTAAAAACGATCATCCCTTTTGGCAAGATTGTCAACAATATGACAGAAACAAAAAGAAGAGAAGAAGATCTTCCATCCAAAAACCAGATTGCCCAATTGAATGCATGTTGGAAACAAAAAGTAAAGAACCCACGTCTCATTGTTCAGTCATGTGAACAAGCCATAGCGAAGAAATATGAATTATTCACAAAGCTGTCAAATATAGACTTAGCAGGGAAAACCAACGACTTCCAACACCCCCTCTTAATCGCAAACTCCTTGCCCTTAACCAGGCAAGAGTTCGATAAACAGGTTGTTATGTTGAATACCTTGTCTCTCGAAAAGTTTTACAACATCCTTCAATTTGATCAAGCTCACGTCCATGACTGGCTAGTCAAATATGCAGTACAGAATGAGGAAATTCATTAGGCTCTCTCTAATCTTTCTATCGACTTCCAGGAATTAGAAAATGAAGTTTTCAACATCAAAATTCGGAATGAGATCAACGTCGCCCCAATGAGAAGCTACATTGAAGAATGGGTCGAAAGGCAATTGAAACAGGCCGCCAATGAAAGACAATAGACAGTTCCCGGCATTCCAACAGCTTTGGAGAACATCCTTGAAGCCACAATCGTCGCCGACATCAATGAAACAACAACCAATCTTTCTTTGTTTCTCAGCCCGGTTATTCCACTTTCTTAAATACAGATGTATAGGCAAACACTTATACCTTTCCATTTATTTTCTTTTGCAGCTATTGCACTCTATTTTCTTTCCACGATCCTGTTTCTTGTACATATTTCTCTAATGGTCTGCGCGAGCCCCAATCCCAGTCTACATCACAAACGCATTGAAATTCCGGTTTGTATGTAACAGACTTTAATTTTTTGATATATTTCAAAATTTGCAGTAGTATGTAACAAACTTTCATTTTTTCACATGAAAAAAAAAATGCATTTAAAGTTTTATATGTTACAGACTCTATTCTTATCTTTCTGCATTTTGTATAACAAATGCATTTGTTTTTTAATATGTCAAGACTTTTTTTCTTATCCTTCAGCTCTCTGTATGGCAAATGCATCTACTCTTTTATATGTTACACACTTTTCTTTTTTTATATATTTCAAAATAAATGGCGTTCAACAATGCAAGCGCCATTTACATATACCTGATGTTCATAAATGCATTTAAATTTTTATGTTACTTATCTTCTATTAAATTTATGTCATCATATATTTTTATCTTTTAGCAATCCATATGGAAAATGCATTTAAATTTCCAAATTTAATCTTGCACTGTCAACAAATTTTTTACTTTGTTATATACTTTCAAAAAAATTAGGTTTGCTATATACTTTCAAAAATTAGATGTTGTTGTGCCTGCCGATCGTCATTTACTTTTGCCCTATCTTCCGTGATATACAATTTGCACAACATTTCCCTGACATACATTTTGCACCAAACACTTCGTTTCATTTACAATTTGACCCCATTTTCCACAATTTGCTTTCTAACCTTCTTGGCAGGGACTGCGCTGCCACACAACCTTGTTAAAATTAAAGATTACAATTAAAAAAATTATATTTAAAATTAAATTACTCCATTAATATAACATTTTTCCTTATTAAAATTAAAGATTACACATTTAAAAAAATTATGTTTAGAATTGTTTATTTACAATTTATTCTATATCTAAAAGTTAGAAAATATTACAATTTAAAGAAAATATTATATATAAAATTGTTTATTTATAATTTATTGTATATGTTAAAGTTAGAAAATATAAGTCATCATTATTGTTATGAATTTTAAATATTTAATATAGTAACTTGTCAAATAAATTAAATATAATTTATTTATTTAATAGTTTTATTATTTTAATAAAATAATTATTAAATAAATAAAAAATATATTATTTTTTATCATTATATTTTTATATTATTTTTTATTTCCATATATATTTTTTAATACATTAAAACAATTCAACAAAGAAACTCGCATATTCCATGTGATAACCTCTCAAATTCCATTTTTTATTTGGAATTGCTATTATTTCTTCTTTTCTATGCTTCCCACTACGCCATCCAACATATCATAAAGTAACGTGACCATGATTATTCATCAAACTTTGTAGAGGTCATTTAAATCCCTAAACCCATAAAGAAAATAGTCCCGTGAGACAGCGCGGTTGGTATTGGCAAGTACCTTTCTCCAAGTGTTGGGAGGAGGTCTTGAGGTCAAATCCGGCTGGGTCTCCGGGACGAATTGTAATGACTGCTGTTGATGTAAATGATTTATATCTCTAATATAAATCGAGTTAATTTCTCGTGGAAAAAAAAAACCCATAAAGAAAAAAACACTTATCCATTAGATCTAGTGCACAAATTTTAGTCAAACTAGTGTGTAAGTGTCATTTAGATCTAGAAAATCCATGGAATTTCATAATTGAAGATATAATAGCTAATCATATAAGTATAAATGAAGTTGTGATCATTTTACATTTTCGGCCTCAAGCCTTATTTTGCATAAGTTATTTTCTAGTGATTTAAGAGATTTTTTTGGGATTAACAAGCTCATAATTTTTTTTTTTTTTTAGAGACGTGTTCCAGTGTATTTAAATAACACAATGATCTATCATTCAACGGGTAAAAATGCAGTAGGGGAAGAATACACGCAGGAAATACAAGTGGCATCACATCATTGGAAACCTTTGCAACCCCTGTTGGTACCCCTTCGAGTAATACCACATCAGATAGTACCTGTATACAAAATCTCATTTTCACATACCCTTGAGTATCTAGGAAGTCCCATAGGTACACCTGAAACCAACCTTAGATAAACCAAATGGCCATCTTGTTGCTATAGTACACCAAGAATAACACTCGAGGAGATCACTCTCTAGTACCTAGATAGTCGAGTAGTATGGCTAAGGGCATGGTTGAGCCTTCTTAGTTAGCACCCTAAAAGATTGTGATGAGTACTATTGTTGGACACCGCATGTATATTAGAGAGATACAGCACCTGACACTCCCTTGTCCCTAGGACCCACTAACCTTTCTCAGTGAGCTCACCCATGAAAGGTACCTATAAACCACCTCATACTTCTCCAGACAACATGAACACTTGCTCTACTACAAGCAATTTGGACAACATGGATGATCATCATAAGAAAATTCAGGATGAGATAACTAGGTTCAATGAGAAGTGGATAAGAAGCTGGATCAGAAGTTGGATAAGAAGTTGGATGAGAAGTTCAACAACTTCAATAAGGCATTGATTGAGCAGTTGATGGGTATGCCAACTCGAGGTATACCAGAAGAAAACCATTGGACTACACAACACATTGAGCCACACTAGGAAGAACATTCTAACTCTGGACTATTTAGCCACTCACAACCCTTTTCGGGTCCACACAACAATAGATCAATGGATAATAACATATGGCACCATTCTCCTAAGGTGGAACTAAACAAGTTTGATGGATCTAATCCATCAAGATGGGTCAGCCGGATGAAACATTACTTCACCCTCCAGGGGATTATCGATGACATGATGAAACTCAAGGTGGGGGTCTCGTATCTATTTCTGGAATGATGGCAATGGTGGGAGTGGCATAAAAAATCATATGCAAGCTATATCGCTTGGAGTGAGTTTTTCAAAGTTGTCTATGCATGTATTGCGAAAGATACTCACCATTTGGGGTGGGTTACCAAGCTAAGTAAAAAAGGCTTAGTCATAGACTTTATGGTGGAATTTAAGCAATTAGCCATATGTATAGAGAACTTAACAGATTCTTTCTATAAATAACATTTCATTTGTGGCCTCAAGGAGGAGATTCAAGCACAAGTTAGAATGCAACATCTTACTACATGGTTGGAAGCCATGTAGAGGGCCCTATAAGTAGAGAAGATGATCAATGCACAAACAAAATATCCATCCTCATTCCATTCTCTCATCCTCCCGAGGGTACTTCCCCAAGCACAACTCTTACTCATCCCTTGAAAGTATAAAGGTTGTCTCCAACAAAAATGGTAGATTSCCAAAGATGAGGAATCTGCTATAACTGTGATGAAAMATATGCTCCAGGTCATCGGTGTAAAGAGAAAAATAGAAATTGTCCCAAATTGATATGACCACTCACGTCCTAACCAAATACATAAGTATCGAAGAGACACTAGAGTTACAAATTGAAGACAYGAACACTCAATCTCATGTGGATATCAAACCTCCATTATCTCATGAAGAACCACTTATCTCCCTGCATGCGTTATCATGCATTTCAACTCCACAAACCTTGAAACTCACATGTTACAACAAGCATTGGAAAGTCATAGTCCTAGTTGATAGTGGTAGTGCTCACAATTTAATTCACAAAAGAGTGGAAGAAGAAAACTATTGTTTTGTATACTTGGTGCACAACTTTAAAATTATGATTTCCAATGGAGGTATGATGAAATGTGGGGGAAGAAGTGAAAATGTTAGACTCTAGATGAGAGACTATCAGCTCAAAACCCATTTATTTTCCATCGATATGGGTGGGTGTGATTGGGGGCATAATGGTTGTGTATGTTGGGACCAATCACCATGGATTTCAAAGAAATTTATATGAGTTTTACTAAAGAGGTTCATTTACACACCCTTTGATGGATTTAGGTAGACTCTCCTGAAATAGTCAGCTCTCATCGTATGGAGAAGTTATTAAAGAAGGAACACTTTGGGATTATTTCCCAATTTAATGTCATACATGTTACATATAACTTGTTGAGTGAAAAACTATAATGTTTCTCATAAAACACTTCAAACCTCATTAGGATAGATAAGGTAAGTGTGATTATCACCCTTCATTTATATCCTAAGACCAAAAATCAAAATGTCTAACAAGAGGAGCCTTGACTTAAAAGTAATTTGATTTTGTAATATATTTTATTTTATATTTGTCTTTTTTATTTAGCTATGCACAAAATAAAATAAATAAAATGGACAAAGAGAATATTACAATATCAAAATAAAAATGTACATAAATGTATGTAAAAAAGTTTTAAAAAGTG
>JASDQU010210850.1:346-17546 GCA_032191745.1 Picea mariana
TGGGAGGATTCGGGATCACCGGAGTGGGGAACAACCAAACTGGTAATCCAAAGGTGAGTCCTGGAAGACTCAGTGTGGCAACATATGAAGGACCAAAGTTTCCAAATGAAGGAAAGGTATAAGGTTCCCCAGAAGAAGGGGTTCCTCCATTAGTACTCCCAGGATTCGATGTCATTATCACTGACTCGACCTAAGGTCCACTAAGTAAAACAAACAACACACGCTATGAATCTGAGAAGCAATCAATCAAACAAACCTTCCCACGATGAAACCACTAGTTGGTGATGAAATCCAACATCGCGAGATCAAAATAGGAAGGGGAGGGGATAGAGCGGGTGGATCAGTTACGTTGGCGACCTGCTTAACTGAGTTACTCCTTGGTGCAAACTTCCACGCAGTAATTTTGGATTTACCCTCCAAGGAGCCCGAGTGAGTTTGACCAACGTCTGTTCCAGGTACAGTGAGATTTCCCTTCACCGTCACCTTGTGTGAGACCCTAAATATTGTGGCTACTAAGGTCACCAACTCGTAGTCAGCCCCTGGTCGGGTACAGTCAATAGTCCAGTCAGAACATATGGGCAGGATAACAAGTCCAAAATCAGCTTGAAAGGCTCCCACACATAATCGTGGGTATACCTTCTAGTGACCCCCAATATACAATCCGACCACTACAAACAGTTGGGCCACGGAGGGATAGTCTCTGTAACTCACCCGAATGCGACCTCGTGCATAACCCCTATGTGAGAAGGGGATCCCAACAAGCCAATACGACAATTGGATTTGACTCTCCCTACCGCAAGATACTAAGTTTGTTTGATAGCTTTGGAAAGTTATCCTTTCAACCTATTCCAAATCCCTACACCTTAAACTAATGTAGGTTTGCTAACAAAGATGTAAAAAGTATGATAAATTTTAGTTAAGCGTTGATTTTAATGGCTGTTTTTTACACAGAGGGTGTACGAAAGTGAAACTGATGGAATGATGACTCAATTCCCAAAAATATGTATGAAATATGATAAGCAATCTTTTCTTTTCAATGAATACCTATTTAAGGGAAAGAGGAAGAGTCATTTTCACTATCAAACACTTGATAAGGAATGCCTTCAATCAATTTTTTTCTCAATCAAATCCAGTATGATGCTACAACATTTCAGAAATGCAAACTAATCACTAAAATGTACTTTTACCGTTTGCATGCGAATGATAATTCTCCTGTCAACTACCCTGTGACAAGTACAAACAGATTTCACACAAACAACACACCTTCTTTTGCGATCAAACAAGAGAAAGAAAACCAAAAATGCAAAAGGAAGGAGAAAGAGATTGGATCAGATGACCTCAAAGAACCAAATGAGAAGAGTTACAGACTTCAAATGTCCTTCACTAGAGTTTCCGCCTAGTCGGATAGGAGAGGAAAAAAGAAGCGGATCGATTTCAAGCTCTCAACAGCAAAAACTCAAAAAGAATGAAAAAGGGCATAAAATATGAACAACAAGGTGTCTACTTCTCAAGAGGAAGCATGTCAAAGGTAAAAGGAAGAATTATTGAATCACAAAGCAGCTCAGCAAGTGAAGAAACAGGGTTTGGACCTCCAAAATATGCAATTGTTGAAGAGATTTTGTGCAAAAAAGGGTTGGTTCTCTAGTGTAAGGGACACTAGGGCGTTATAAAACTCTATCCAACACTTCCATAGAGTGTTGGTGCTCTGCTAACATGGGCATGGGGGTGCCAGGCTCAAAAAACTCATAAAAATGTCCAAAAACCCAAAATTTTGATCAAATTTTGATAGGCAAGCTGAGTGTGATGGGGTAAAGAGTCAATCAACAAGTGCAATCAGATATGAAGGGGTGAAAAAGGCCTAAGAACACAAAGTTTAATAAAAGGCCTATGAAGAAAAAAAAAACTAAGAAAGTTCTAATTCTCCCCAGTGGAGTCGCTAATTTCTGTTGAAGGAAAATCTCCCTGCGGACAGGTAGATCTCCTCAAAGAGCTAGACTCTTAACTCTAAGACGGAAAGTGCTTATCATGGTCACCAACTTCCTTTTATATCTAGGTGTACTAGTGTGTGAGAAGGAAGGAGAAGAGAAGTACCTTTTACCGGTGTTTGTCCCTACACGCTCTGAATTGAGCTCCAATCTTTCGCTCTTTGATAAGCCCTGTAGACAAACAAAGTACGACCACTTCCTACTCTATCAAGATTAGTCCAAAATAGGTCTATCTACTAAAGAGACAAATTCATGTGAGATTGAACATGAATTAGAAAGAAACAGGCCAAGAAAATTATATTAATGAGGACAAAACACTGCTTACAGCCATAGATGGAATGCGATAGTTCTGCCAAGTCCTTCTTGTCTAACCCTTGCTCAAAAGATCCACGATCCAAATGATGGTAGCTTCACCGATTTCTCCCTATGAGATCATAGGTCTCTTGCTTCCATAATATCTTTGTTCCAGCACCACTTATAAGATCATAAGTTTGGTGTGATTCTCCCTTTCCGGTCTCCTTTCACCATTAGAAAGCTTGCTTATATAGCCTTGGAGAGGCTTTAACCACTTGAGATATCCTTGGGGAATTTGAGGATTTGCCTCCTTCAGTTGAGGATCTGCCCTAAGATCATGGCTGGACTAGGGATTCAAATCCAACTGCCTTCCAAGAATGAAAGGATCCTTCCCTTATTCATCTCAACAACTTAACTACTACCCAGAATAGGCAGCGCTCCCTCAAAAGGGCCATCAGAGCACTGTAGCACTCCCCGGTAGGCTTAAGGGGGGCACCAGCACTCCTAAAATCAATAGCACTCCTCCAGAAGGGCCAAAGGAGCTTTATAATGCTCCCAGATAGTGTAAGGAGGAGCGCTAGCACTCCCAGAAAAGGTATAGGGGAGCACTCCCCTCCAAAAACTCAGTTTTTTGGGTGCTTTCAGATGGAAAAAGGTTCATAAGTATGTTAACTCATTTCTCCTCTTCCAAAGCAAATGTTTGAGGCGTGCCAAGTGTCCTCCTGATGTCATTTACAAGCACGACATAGGCATAATGGCAATATGCTTTCCTTGACACTTGCGACACTTGTGAGCAAAATGTGACACTTGCGACCTTTGTAATGGCGACACTTGCGACACTATTAAAGTGAATATTTTTTATGTGTAACAATTTCCTAGGCACAGTGGCCTATTTTAATTGTTTGGGAACTCTATCCTTTCATAAATTGACAAAATACATTATTAAAATGGGGGCTCAAAACTGGGGTATTACATATTTCCTTGCAAGTAGTAGGTTGAAATTTTATCTTCTACCCTTGAGGGGTAATCATGCAGCTGAAAACATTTATTCATTTCCAACAACTAGGCCTTGGCCTCTTCTCCTATCTTGTGCTCACCATTAAAATTTGTTGGATTAATTTTCCTGAGTTCACCTTGCAATATGTCTGACTCAAGCCTTCTCCTCTGCATCCACATAGGAGACACACTTGGGCTGCTCCATATCCTTGAACTTGCATGAGGTTTTTTTGGTGGATTTCCTTGGAGAATGATGTCGCATGCTCATGCTTCTTGACTTCATGTCATTCCCATTATCATCCCTTTTTCTTTGGTATCTAGATGTTTTCACTTGTATAACACTGGAATATTGCTTGTTTTCAGAGTCTTTGTTAACTTTATTATGCAACATATTCATACTCTAGAGTATCTCTTCATGATCCTTCATAATCTTTTCATTATCATCCCTCTAGCTCTCCACATCTCTATGCAGGCTTCTCATACTTACAAGCTCCTACCTACCTCTCCTTTCATTAGACTTTGTCCCACCATTTTCCATGATTAAATGTGTACCTATGATCTCCTCCTTGTGTTTTTTATGTCTCTAGGCATATTCCATAACTCATATCCTCATATAAGAACCAAATGTGTTTCCTCGTACCTCTAATTCTGTAAGAAATGTGCATGTAATAATTATTGTTAGAGAATGCATAATCATAAAACATTTCATCAATTATAATATAGGTTATTATTCATCCTAATTTATAAAGGAAACAATTCTCTAAGTCAAAATATGATTCCTTAGACACATTATTCTCTTACACATATCTCCATCAGTTGTACTCATGCCTCAATTTGAGTTATGAGTGAAACGTTACAACATTCACATTCTGCAATTTCCACTTGTTGGCACAGGGGCAGACCCAGGGTTCACTCAAAGAGCGCACCAACAAGCCGTAGCTACTGGCCCTTTCGGCAACACCTACGAAGAAAATGTAGTCTCACCTGAAGCAGCTAAGAGGGGGGTTGCAGGACAAAGATTTCTACAACCAAGGGAATATCAAGTGGATCTAATACAACAACAAGGAATCATTCATATATCCCTCACCAAGCTAGATATACCCTGCACAATTATAGATCTGATCTAATACAACAATGCAAATAACAATATAACAGTGACAGAGATCAAAACATCAATCACACACACAACACAAGACATGCATGGTTCACCCTCTCTCTAAGGCTACATTCACAAAACTGTGCTTATGATTTATTAAGATAAAGCCTACAGTTCTTGTCTATGCTCTTAGCTAGCAGATCTTCTTTCTTGTCTCTCTTTCCCTCCCTTTCCTGCACACCTAGTTGCAGGACTTGACCTTCGCACATGGCTGAAGATATTACAATACCAAAAGGCTCTCTCACTTAGCACTTCTCTCTCTCAATACAATAATATCTCACCACAACAATAGAGCTAGATCAACAACAATATCGTACAAACCCGACCCAGGTCCTCTTGACCTTTATTTATACATTACAATACTTCACTGACATCCCTAGGCCAAAATCTAGGTGTCAAAACCCTAGATACCAAAACCCTAGGTGTCTAAAACCCTAGGTCAACTTGACGCACTTTTTTTGGGCTTCTCCATCCTGTCTTTCCTTCCTTCTCACGCGGTGCTCCAAAGCATCCAACTGTGGATTTTTCCACTTGTTGAGTTTTCCTTGATCCATATTCCTTGCTTATATGTCATCCTCGATCTCCTCTTCCAACGGCTTGCTTTTTTGTACTTAACTCCATCTTTTTTTCTCTTTTTCTCACTTCGACCTGGTGATAGTTACTGTGTCTTCCACGAAGTTCGCTTTTCACCTTTTCTTCCTTGTTCTTCGCTTCCTTCCATAACCAAGGGCCAACACCACTCATTGATGTTGCAGAATTACTTTATTACTTGTTGGTAATACTTTAATGCCAAGTTAAAAATTATTTATGGATATATGTATTCTCCTCCTCAATACCTTTCCAACGACTATTCATTTTCTCAAATCTAATCTATGATCTGAAAGTTATGGTCCGGAGAATTTTAGGTTGTTTTTTCCTAATTTATCCTTGTATGCTATAGGTGTCCTCTTTCTCTTCCTACATATTTTTTCATAATCAAATTCCAAATATGGCTCCATGGATTCATTCTATGATTCATAATATTTCCATAGACTTCTCTTGTGCCCCAAATGGACTTTTGAGCAAGGAGTTATGCCCCATGGAAGTAAATTGGTGCAGAAATTTTACCGTAATTGTTTCAGCTGTAAATTTCTTGTACGATATTTTTTTTGCATCCTGGATAGCTCATTGGATAGCTCTCTCATAGTTCTTTTATTTAATCTACAAATATAGATCGTACCATCACCTTGTTCTCTTGGATTTTGACTTGCTAAAAACGTCGTTTAGCGCCTCAAAAATCGTCCTACATGTTCATAATCTTCAAAATCTACAAAATTTCATAGAATTTGATTGTTTTACTACTATAACACCCTTTAAATGTGAGTTATCGATCTCAAATCAAATGAAATCTCATTCGTTGATTTTAAATCCATCGGTGATCGACGATGGATGATCGACGCTCTCCTTTGGGCGCACAAAACCCTTTCCCAAAACTTCCAACCTGATTGTCATCCATCGGACCTTTTCTTTGGAAACCAATTTACAATACATCACTAAACTGGTTGACATGACCGTTTACCATTAGTGATTTTCAATGGAATATTAAAGTACTTACCAATTCAATTGACCTGACCATTGGTTATTCCTGTTGGCATAAAAAAACACTTCTCCAATTCGGTTGATCTGACCATCGGCCATTTCTTGGTTGATGTGGTAACTATTGACGTGGCATGACACGTAGACTCTAATATGGAACTCTAGATGATGTGATATGACACAAGGATGTTGATGTGTCCTATTTTCTCCATCGACTATCAACAGTTTCCCTTTAACGACCTGAACACCTCGTCGAATCGATTGACACCTGACCATCGGTGATCGACACTTTCTCTTGCTCAATCGAAACACTTTGTCGAATCGGTCGATGCTCGACCGTCGATCGTTGACGATCATATTTTTCTCTTGATCGATTAAAACATTTCATCAAATCGATCAACACCCGACCATTGGTTTTCAACAATTTCTCTTGGCCAACTCCAACACTTAAAATTTCGACCAAATCCCAGATGAATTCTAGGTCGTCAATCTACCATTCAAAATTATCTCAATCATTGATCCATCAAATTTTTCCCAACTCTTCCAATAAACCTCAATCGTCGATCTAATCAATTTTCCAAACCTCTAAAAATGAATCTCAATCGTCAATTATCTAACTTCACCAAACTACAAAGATGAATCCTAGTCATTGATTTTTATTTCTTTGCAGACACCGAAAACTTTATAAGTTTTTTTAATTTTTTAAAAATGAATTCTGGTCATTGATCTCAAATAAAATGTGATCTTGGCTATCAATTCACTGAACTTTTCCTAATTCTACAGTGACCACTAAAATGTGAAATTTGAACTTCCAAGTTGAATTTTAACTCTACAACTTTGCAAATTTACTCCCCATGTCATCTCTTCGACTGCCTTGAGGCATTTAAAACTCGAAATTTTCCCACAAAAATTGGGGATTTCATTCTAATTTTTTTTCCCCAAATTCGCACAAATTGAAATTTGCAACAATGAATTTACACAATTCACTCTCGTCCTGGCCCATACAAGCCCGGTGTTTGAACCATAGGCTCTGATACCATAATGTATCATTCCCCAACCTAGTTGAGGTGATCCATTACGTCCAGAAACACTCTTAAAATTTTAATTTTTTTGTTGAATAACTTCATGTAGCCTACCAACTATGAATTACACACACATATTTAACTATTGTCTAATACCATTAACTAATTTCATCTACAGCATGCTAAAATCATATATGAATACAGTTAATAATTCATTACAGCAGCATATTCATCGATCTCATATACAGAGTTCATGCACATCAATCAAAACTCATAACACAAGACAGAAACAAGATAAAGCACTTATCTTTAATTCAGTTGTGTAACTAGTTTCTTGGGACAAATGTTCCACCCAACCATAGACGTGTTGTTCCAGATATCAACACCAAGTCACCCCTGAGTTGGGGCTAGAAATCCACAAAAGAGGGTGGTCTCTCACTATCCACTCAAAGCTCATAAATCTCACAACCCATTGGTATTCTCCTATAGCTATCATGATTTTTCCACCATTTCTCTTCCTCTCGACTTACCCAACCTAAAGAATGTACCCCTTCACTGATCTCAATCCCTCAAGGTCCCAATTGTTTATTAGAGTTTCTCTAGCACAAGAAACCAAGAATCTCTCTGCTAGGAAACTCAAGGGAGCTCACGTTTAGGAAAACTACTACAAAACAACAACAAACACTTGTTGTTACAATGAAACTCATAGAGGAGTTCACTCTTTAGGCCTGACAACCTGGATCTTCAGTCTTTTGGTCCAAATATGCTCCTCCATCATGCTCCCAAATTCACCCTCCGTGGTTGTTCCAACTCCCTCTCTTTTATACTCTCTCCATATTTTTCATGAAAAAAACATTCATGATCTAGGTGGATATCAGTGGCCACCTACCTATTCCATTGGCTCAAAATAAAATTTTCCACCTTATAATTTTTTCTACGATTTTCTGGGTCCTGAACTTTTGGTGTCGTTTTGAAGCCCTAGACGACGTTATTTTGGCACGACAGTTCCTAGCATGTAAGTAAAGGAAAACGTTAGGCAAAATAGAATATGTACTTCTTGGATAGACCTTTCCAATGGTGTATTGAGCACCCCAAAAAAATATCGTAAGAAAAAGTTACACCCTCAAAAGTTGATGTATCAACTACCCCCATCGAGGCCCACAAACCTTTTAGCGTTTCAACTTCTGGGTTTAGGGTTTTGGATGTTTAGGGTTTTCTCATTAAATATTTATGATAAAAAATTATTTTGAACCTCATTGTAAACATCTTCTTGTGAATGAGCGTAGTCGTATTATCTCTTCTCAGAGATAAGATAACACCATTCTAGTAATTTCATTTCACTCTGCATTTTTATAGTTCCCATACATTTCGTTCATTGATAGAAATTGAGTATCATTGTATCTTTGTTTTTATGTCGAAGGAGCATATCGATGAGCAATATCATTTCGAAGAGTTCCTTTTTCCCAAGGAACATTTGGAAGAAGAGGACAGCCCTCAGAAAGAAATGGCACCTGAAATTGTCAAAGAGGAACCCACGACTTTCATATTCCCAATCAAAGAAATCAATGAGGATACCAAGCTACGAATATGTGACAGATGCCTAGAAATTGAAGATCTTCCCTGCCACACTTAATAATGTTGTGTTACGATGTTTTATGGGACACAGAAAGGATAGCATCCACTTGTGGGACCAGATGAAAAATAAATTTCTAGACAAATACCAAGATTATTGCAAATACAAAGAAAGAAGGGAATAAGTCTTCAAAATGATGCAACATGAAGACAAGAGCTTGGAATACTACGTTGACCAATTCACTTACATATTACAAAGGGAAAAGAAAGGATACTTGGCTCCTAAAACATGAAGTGTATTATTTCCAATAGGATTCCAAGATAATTGTATAGAACTCCTCAACCTTATGGGTGGGGGAGATGTCTCTTAGCTAGAATACGACATTATCTTGGAAATTTTGCGTAAGTATTCTAGAGGCACATCTAAAACAAGCAAAGGGACAAGAGATATGTTTGTAATAATAGGAAATAATGTTGTAAGTGTATTAACGAGGGAATTAATCGAGAACATGTTAGAATATTTTAAAACATATATACTTAGTTCCCTGAGCTCCCAACTGGATATGATGCAGTCAAAGAAGAAGCGGGAGGAAATAGAATGAGCCTTGGATATATTTTCTACTCTCTGCTTGTTGTTCATGACAAAAAAATTCATGATCCAAGTGGATATCAATGGCCACCTACCTATTCCATTGGCTCAAAACACAATTTTCCACCTTAGCGGTTTTTCTACAGATTTTTGGCTCTTGAACTTTTGGAGCCGTTTTGAGGCCCTAAACGGTGTTTTTTTGGCATGGAAGTTCCTAGCATGTAAGTAAAGGAAAATATTAGGCCAAACAGAATTTGTAATTCTCGTCTAGACCTTTCCAATGGTATACTGAGCACCCCAAACGAAGATCATAAGAAAAAGTTACGCCCTTGGGAAGTTGATGTGTCAACTACCCCCATCGAGGCCCACAAACCTTTTGGCATTTCATCTTCTGGGTTTAGGGTTTTGGATGTTTAGGGTTTTCTCATTAATTATTTATGCTAAAAAATTATTTTGAGCCTCATTGTAAATATCTTCTTGCGAATGAGTTTAGTCGTCACATCTCTTCTCAGAGAAAAGCTACCACCATTCTAGCGAGTTCATTTCACTCTGCATTTTTACAATTCTCATACATTTCGTTCATTAATAGAAATTGAGTATTATTGTATCTTTGTTTTTATGTTATATTTCTATGTTTCATTTTCTTCCCTCATAAATCCAAATCAGTGGTATTAGAGCATTTTTTTTTTTATTTGTTTCTCTGTGCATGTCACCAACGAGGTCAGGGTATAAGGAATTAGGACTTGAACTAGTTGATCCTTTGGAAGGTCATCCTTTCTAACCCCAATGGCCTCCCATTATGGAAGAAAAGAGAGATGAGGGAGGAGGATATCATATTCATATGTTTCTCAAGGAATCACTCACACAACAGAGGGATGAGATGATGGAAAAAAAATTCCAAATCATTTGATGACTGTCGGCAACATCAAACGTCTCTTCGTCAAGTGACCACTTTGGAGGCGTCACCCCTTTCAAGGTACAAGTTAATTTTTATATTCCCATGTTTGAAGGTCGGATAAATGCAGATGCTTTGGAAAACTAGTTAAATATACTATAAGGTTATTTCTCTGTCCACAATTTTTCCAATAGGGAAAATATCACCTTTGTGCTCCTTAAGGTTGTCCCCCATGTCAAATATTGGTGGGAGAATTACTGTGAGAAAAAATCTACAGAAGAGTCTAAAATATTTGGGGTCGATCCCACTTGAGACTCTTTTATGGATGTCGTCGAGGAACAATATTTCCCTGTTGGAAAATATGATGACCAATATATGAGATGGACCACACTTTATCAAGAGAGGGACCAAATAGTGTCAGAGTTCATAAATACCATCCATACCTTGTGCACCAAGTTGGGTATCAAAGACTCTGAGTGGAATCTATTTCTAAAATATTATGGGGGTCTACATAGGTACATCCAAACAAAAATGGATTTTCTATATATCTCATCATTGGGAGTCGCTTATCAATATGTTGTCAAAATCGAGCATAAATTTAAGCAACAGAATATGCAGGAGTTCGGATCTGTAAATCTACAACAACCAAAGTATGGTAAATGCGGTCCTAACTCATAGAAAATCCATCCTCAAGAAAAATATTCCAAGCCACAGGAAAAGAAGGGTAACGTGAAGAAAAAGAAGGACATTGGAAAGTGGTGCAACTTCCACAAAATCTCTTGGCACAAAACAGATGAATGTCACTCAAAATATTCATTGGTGGCCAAGCTCAAAGAAAAGATTTGAACCCCTACTCAGAATCTGATTCATAAAACAATAAAAGGAAACAAAACATCGATGCAGAAACCACCGATACCATTGCAACCACAACAATCCAACCAGAAGTACCATAGGATCCTGAGGAAGGGGAGTGCCTCTTCCATTCACAGATGTGGATGAATGGGACCCCACTACATTTCATTGTTAATAGTAGAATCCAAAAGAACCTAGTATCATTAGATGTCATCGAGTAGTTGTACTTTCCAACAAAAATGTTGAGGAAAAGGTATGGAACACCTTACTCAATCATTTTTGGATCTTGCCTGGATAGGAAAAGATAGTTGGGAATGTCACCCGAGATTTATAGCCTCAAAAACATTCGCTTAATCCACGAGTATTAATTACAAGGATTAAGGCTTATTTTATAATTTATATATGTTGCAATTTGAAATAAAGTTTATACAAAGCTATTGAAATGTATACATATTTTACACTAAAGTGAACATGGAGACCAAAAGAGAAAAAGTAACCAAGTCAAAAAAACACATGTATGAGACAGAATAGAAATATGATTTTATTTCATTCTAAGATACCAAAAGTGTTTTTCTCTTTACAAACCCCTCCGAGGGTATGGACCAAAGTCTGATTTAGAGATCCTCGATGAGCACCATAAAAAAAGAATCTGACAATAAAGTAAAACTGAAATTAATAATTTGGATGAGATTGCCACAAACTACTGCCATTTTGACTTTGCAAGATATCCTTTATCAGCCATGAAAATTAATTCAAAAATAGACAAGAATACACAGACTATCAAGGATGAATCAACACCTTTAAAACAAGTGGTGGAAAAGTATGGTTCAGTCTTCAACCTTGCTATCTACAAAAAGACCTCGATGTCAAAAAGAGAATTAAGCTTTCGAATAAACTCATAAATGAATGAAAACTGACATTATCTCATGTAACTAAAGAGAAAACCTTAGTCTTATTTTTCTCCTTCTATTCTCCCGTGTCTCTTCATCCAATTGGGCTTTTATTCCTTTTCCAATTAGTTTAAGTAGTTCAACTACTTTTAGTTAGTTAAGTCAAATTAACTTAACAAATTAGTTTAGGAGAAAATAATAATAATATATAATTAAGTGTCTTAATTAATAATAACTAAAATAGGTGGGACCCCTTGTGACTCCCATCAATTATTCTTTCTTAATCATCAAATATAAAGAAAAAAAATAATCATTTAAACCATATGACACCCTTGTAACTACTGTGGATTTTTAAACTGGATATTTAAATATCAGCAATAATTTATATCATATCCAAAAAAAAGAATATATATCCACATTATCCACAAAATATCCAAAAATAAGGCTTGCTATCCAAAATATGTTGAAAACCATTAAACATTGTCCTCGTCACTAAAAAACATAAAAATAAGCATTTAGAACCCATATTTGTTGCTTTACAAGGCATACTTCCTCTTCTCACTATTGTCCCCAACTGACTTCTCGTGAGTGTCCTTTGGTTGGTTAGACCTTTGAGGTTGTATTTTACTGATCACATGGGATCATTCATCCTTGAGGTGGAGGCAGGAGGACACATATTTGGAGTCAGTGGTTTCACTAGAGGGGGAGGTCGTTGCTTTTCCTTTGTCTTGCACTGGTTGTGGAATCTTTGTTTTCAATATTTTGTTGGCGTGCGAGGATTGTACTGGAAAAACAGTGGGAGCAATTTGAACATTGGGGTTAATTGGTGGTGGTAAAGGAAATTACACAATAGGCCAACCACAATGGTGAGATATAGGTTGGTGGATAATTTCTTTCCAACCGTCATTTACAGGGACTTTGGGCTACAAACACACATGTAGAGGAACAAGAATGTCGGGAATATTTTGAGGAGGTTGAAAGGGGATATTTTTGGTTGAGGGTGCAGTATCCCATGGCCAACCCAATTAAAGAACCCAACTTGGAACATCTGGTTCAATTCTTGTGGGTCAGTGTCAAAATGGATAGAAAATCTAGGCCTCCTATGGCCTCGATTTCAATTTCTCTTGCCTCTTTTATTTCAACCATTGCTTCCTCTACTGAAAAATATCATCCTGTAGAAATAGTTTGTCAGCAATGAAGCTCTTAATAAACTATACATGACACTCTTCTTACATGAATCAAAATTTGGATCCAAAATTGACACGAGATACATGCAAATCCATCCAGAACACATCATTCCTTAATTTCCATGTGAACAAGGAATGATAGGGTTCATGGGAAATATGGAGGGAATGTAATTAGAAAAAAATGGTATCATGGAGGGAATCAATATACGAATATTTTTCAATAATTAACCAAAAAATTAACTGTGTATATAAAAATATCAAGAATATCAGTCCTCAACCCTTGTTATGTTATCTTTCTTTCACTTCCACACAGACTTCTCTTTTCAAATCTATATTACAGGGATGAAATAAGTGAAATCGTGATCATGGAGGGAGTGTAATTAACGAAAAATGGTAGAATGATAGGGAAAATTTACGGATATTGTTCAAGTAAAAAAAAAAATCAAAACATGCTACCTCTGATGCAATCAAAATATATCTCTCTCCAAAATTTCGATGTTTAAATAGTATTATGTTTCCAAAACAATAATCCAAACCGATGTCTTCCTTAACAAAATTGTTCATTGGCCTTTGAAGTTTTTTACACAGTAAACTATTTGATATTCCCAGAATTATTTAACCACAGTAACCATTATAACAATATTATCATTATATAACATAAATGATGAAAAACATCATAATCGCTACATGAATACAACAATAAACTTAGAGTGGATGAGCCACGATTCATAACATCAACCCCAGCAATGGTCCTTTAAATCCCATAGGGTCACGCACAGTTCTCCCAAAACAAAACTAAGATCCATCATTAAATTAAACCATCGTTCAATGCAACCTCTTTTAATTTCATTCTAGGCAGTATTATTCAATTCAAGCATCAAAAATTTCAAACAGAAGTGTCTTTGAAAACAATAAAACATGATGATTTAACCAAGATAAATAACATTTTTTGTCGGGAACACAAGCTTCAACAGATTGTAACTTACAATGAATAGGTGAGTACAAGACTCTTTCCACAATTGTCGAGCAAGAGACCAATTAAACTTGTGCCCCAGTAACTGAGCAAGAACAGTGCTCTCATCAAACTTCAAACTGGCGTAAGCAGCACCTTCACTATAATGTATAGGGTTCGAGATATGTCAATGATAGTAAGTGGTAGAGATAGCGGGGAAATTCAAATAGATGGTTTTCCAGTTGCATAGCATGGAAATATTACTCCACAGGTGCATTTCATTATTAAAATCGATCACGGATAATATAACAATAATTTGCAACATTGCTATCGACTTCATGAGCTTCCTATAAACAAACTGTAACTTCCAAAGAATAAGTGAATCCAACAATTCCTTCATCACAGCATAACAAGTGACCAATTAAAACCCGTGCCCGAAACAAAATATCACGAATAGTGTTCCCACCAAAATTTGGGCAAGCAATGTCCTCATATTTGCATAAGGTTCACCACGCAACAGTGACAGTGAGGTCATCAGAAGGCAGGCTAACAATTGAGGGTTTGGTCAGGACAAGGCATGAAAGGTTTTAGTCCTTCATCATATTTCACTTAAACATTCACAGGGTAGTGACCAAGTCATTTCATATTAACCATGAAACCATAACTCAAAAGGCCGATGGGGTGTACAAATAACCCACAGACAAGAAGCGGTGAGGAGTTACGAATAGGGAAAACTCAATACACGAACCATAGGTAGGGCATGTTGGAGTTACTTCACACACACCTAGGATTTATTTTTCCTAAGGTTTTTATTTGTTTATTAGTCATAATTAGTCATTATCTAGTCTTCGATATTTTAGGAGAGAATATTCCACCTGAAGAATATTCTCTTTCAGTTGACACTTCAGTTTCACTAGTTGAGTTGAGTTTAGATGTTGCATTGGGATCATCACCATGCAACATTGGGATCATAACCATGCTAATTAGACCTTGCCTTGGTATCATCACCAAAGTGGAGCATTAGCCTTGATTCCCTCAGTTAACTCCTCACTACTCTGCTTTCAGTCAGTTAACTGAAGACTAGTTGACTAGTTAACTCAACTAGGTGGCAGTTCACTCCTGTAACTGCCTGAGAGACTAGAATAGGTGGCAATTCACTCCCGTAATTACTGGTGTGTGTCCATATCACTCTAGAACACCACTATGGCGACTTGGTTCACCTCAAGTCGAACTCATTAAGATATATAGATTATATCATGTGTAAATTATTCATTATTCACAATGGTTAATGAGAATTCTTCCATTCTTTCTCTCCTTCTTATTCTTTCTCCAATTATGATGCAGACCCCCGAACCCTCAGGTCAAGGTCCACTCAGGATCAATCTACTCTGCCCTTGAGTTTGATTGACTCTTTGATTTTCCCTCATGGAATGTCTCATATGCTCATGGCGTATCCACAAGTCCTTATGAATTGAGCCTGCGTGAACAAACACCAGATGCCAACCCAAATATCCTTGACTACAATAATGTCGTGCCCTTCGCTAATTCGGGCTTTCGGGTTTTGCAATATTGTGTTTCTCATTGTCAAATTTTCAACTCCTGAACCTGCCGAAACCCAAAATGTCTATTCTTCTAAATGTATTCAGTGAAGGCTAGCTTCTCACAAAACCTTCCACGGATTCGGGATTTCAGACTTCGTGATTTTGTGAATCTAGGTGCAAGGCTCCCAGTCCGTCGATCTCCAAACCTTGAAACAGTCAATAAGGTTTGACTCCGCCTATCTAATGAATACATGCCACTTGTCCACTCCAACGCTTCCTATCTCTAACATGGGCTCCTTCCACATGTCACTCTTCCTAGATTTTGTGACTTTCGATCCCAAAGCGCTGCCTCTTCCATTTCCCAACGCCCGAAGTGCCGAAATCCCAAAACTCTATGCCAATTCCAATCGCCACTCACGACTTTGGGACTTTCATTCTACTGCGCTCAACTCCTTATTGTCAAGATCCCCGAAATGACGAAATGATCTGACAGCTTGTGCAAAACATAATCAATGGTCCACGTTGATCTTGGATCCTAGAGTGATGAATTCGCCTACCTCTAACCACCCTGCAACTTCTCTGGATCCTACGGTCCTCGTGGTTTCGCAAGTTCTCCATGGATAATTTTGACCGTTCGACTACCTTGACGGTTTCTTCAAAATAAACCGAAGTTCTTCCACTTCTGAACTTTACTTCTACTGGATGACTTCGACCCTCGTCTCCCTTTGAAGTATTTTCAATCTATGTCCTCCTTTGAAGGGTTCAAATGTGTTATCCACCCTCAACTTTCACTTACAAACTCAGACCTCCAAAAAGGTTTCTGCACGCACTGCTTGCGGCACTCTTTCAAATACTTCTAAGTATTTGATTTCTCTTCGACTCTGTGCACCTTTGGCAATAGCAGTCCTTCAACTCTTCCCTTGTTTGATAAGTTCTAGCTTTCAACTAGCTTGTGCACACCTTGCACGGCTTTCTGTAATTTACTTGCACTTTTGTTGGAATGAGAACAATGGTATCCCTCCTGAGCTTTCAAAGATAACTTTGAATCTTTTTCGACGCACTCCTTGCAGATGTTTCGCTGCACTCCTTACAGGAAATTCTCTCTCTCAAGAAGAGAAACAATTGAAACTCATTCTCTCTCTCTCAGACTTCAAACATTCAATGTGAAATCATACATAAAACATAGCATAGCATCACAATAAATGCACAACAGAGAGACTAAAACCATTGTAAGCATACCATTCACCATGTATAAATAGAAAACATCATAACGCCATGAAATCTGATTCAAAGCTTCATATATTAATTCAAAGCTCCTGTACATGGGTTCTTCTCTACAATTCTCTTCTTATTTCTGCTCTATGCTCATGTTACAATGATCTAATGAATGTCATAATACAAAGACGAGGGTGTCTATATCTGTTTTCCCTCCTGCTCTCTAAACTGTCTAATCTCTTAATTCAAACCTACCTACTTTCATTAACTAGGCTTAAATGCCTTAATGCTTTACAAATGAGAGTATGTAAGGTAGCTAGAGAGGTAGTGGGGGGGCCCAGAGGGCCCATAGTGATAATAGTGGAGGTCATTCAATGTAAGGTGGACTAGGTCCACTATATTATTAAATAAGGCCCACTATGGTAGTTAGATATAATAAATGTAAGAGGACTTCTTAGAAGGTTCTACTTCTAGAAGAT
>JASDQU010210851.1:0-10210 GCA_032191745.1 Picea mariana
AGAGGAAGTTACAGCAGGTTTTGTTGTAGGTTGTATCCCTTCATTTTGCTGGATAATAATAAAGAAAGGACCTGGCAATTTCTCTGGTGGATGTATCCCACACTGGGTGAACCACATAAATTTGTGTCTCTCTTGTATTGTGTATCTTCTATGTTTTATTTCCACATTTGTTTTATTTTATTGCTCCGCGGTCCTATTTTTCTAACATCCTCATAGCCAACGGTTAGGATTCGCTTCACAACTTAAGCGATCCCTCTTCTCGACACTTTTGAACACTTTGAACTCCTAAATGTTGAAGTGCTTTATGGCTAACCTCCGCACAAATTTTCCCAGATCTAATGGTTTGGAATGAACCCAATCCCTCCTGGATGGATCTCTCTTGCTAACCTTAGGAAACCTTTAAGGATTCGTCCCTTTGAATATTTCTCATCGCTCTCCCTCCTAAGCTTGTTCCCCCTCGAACTTTTTCCTCCTTAGAGTGTTCTCTTCGACACTTAGTCAAACTGTACCCTCCTTGCAACAGGTCTTCCTCCACAAGTTAGTTTCTCTGTGGATGGTTTTCGCTACCCTTCATGAGATTCTGAGTCAAAAGACTCTGTCGTGCACTCCTTGCGAACAAACTTACTTCAATCTTGAATTTGAAGGATGATTGTGCACTCCTTGCAACAGTCCTTCCATGCTCTATTGTTCCCTCTGAACAATACGAAATTGAGTGAGGTTCCTTCTACCCTCACTCTCAAACCATCTCTGCTAAAATTTCTAAGTCAAAGTGGACTCTTTCATGCACGCCTTGCAGACACTATGCACTCCCTGCACATATAAATTTCACGTCATATCTTATGAGCTTATGAGTTGAAACAGATTATCTAAATGCACTCCTTGCGGATGCTATGCACACTTGAAGTTTCTCATAGAAGAGAAACAATTGAAACTTATTTAAATCTTCACAGATTCATACATTCAACCATGTAAATGCATTCATAAACACAAGAACAAGAAATAATAGAGAATTGCAAATAAACAGAAATTCTACCTTTCATTCATTCATTCATTCATTCATTCATTCAGATAGACATAAAAACACTAGACATTTGGGACAATGCTCCTCTATTATATTCAATCAACTGAAATATACATGTGTTTATAAAATGATTCTCAGTATCTCTCAACTCTCAGCTACAAAGGAAACAACTATCAAACAACTAGAATGCCAACAACCTCTTCTAGGAAAAAATACAAAGCTTTATACAAGAGGGCCCTTCCAGCCTTTCCCTCCAAATACTCTAGATTTATCCTATCGAAATAAAATCATTCAACTACTTAGAATTTATTACAATAAATATTTGTGATAGATAGATAAGATCGAACACATTGAATCTGTACTGCACGTAGCTTTATTAAAAGAAAATACAATATCCAATGATCTCTTGCGATCATCTAGCTCCAAAACATTAAAGATGCTCATAAATTCCAATCCCTTTCAAAAGGTTTGTGTGATGCGCCTCCCTTTCCAAACGCTAAATAATCGAACCAATGGCCTAGGAACTCCTATGACATGTTGATGCATGCCTATGGGGAGCTCGTTGATGGTCRCCATAGGTACATTTCACATCAGGGCCTTGAACTTCCAGCCCACACTACGCAAAGTCCTCACTGCATCGTCTCTTAGTCTTGCCTATTCTCTACCTCRTCGACTATGTCGTAGGATATTATCCAGTCTCATGGGTGCTTTGTATGCATAAAAGTAAAGTGTTTKTTAGTACATTGGATCTCACCAAAAATTTATAGACAGTTATATATTTTCAAAAATTAAAAATTAAATAACACAAAATGAAAGGTTACMTATGTCRCGTTGCTCATCTCCAACATGGATGATGATGTCATGGTCATTGGTGAATCCGATGCCCACATATGGTTAGTCCTCAATGAAGGGAGTTTGTCACTCCCACCAGCCGAAGAAGTTGTCATCAAAGGGGTTGGAAATTTTTCCACCTCTTAAGTGAGCTATGAGCTCGGTCCATCGGACCATGGTTGGCCATGGTCATAAGTGTCTTCGTATCTTTATTCACAAGCTCATCATGGACACCCGCTCAAAGAAAAATGTTCATAGGATGCTACCAAAGAAAAATTTATTTTCTTTCCAAGATTGCAGTCTATCAGTTGTGCCTTCATGTTGTTCAGCATAATGGTGCTCCAGTGATACATTAGAGAGTGTAGGAATTCAACCCCATAATTCATTTTTTCCCATGATTCCAAGTGTAAATATTTGGACCCCATGATCTGAACCAAGGTGTATAGAATGACTCAGAGGCTCAAGTTGGTTTTTTTTTAATTGGCATTTGTGAGTCGCTCCTCTTGGTACCGGCTACGCAATACTCATTGATATAATTATTGATACTCCAGACTCCTCCCTGAGATTAGAAGTTTGGTATTTCCCCTTTCCTTGAGAGACTAGTGATGAAGTAAATGTCTTCAATTGTAATGGTCAAAGACTATCCAACGAGCATGAATGCCTCGACATCCAGGTTCCAGTAGTCAATTAGGATATATAGTAATATCCTTTGTGCTCTCATGTTGCCAACTTGGAAGAATTTGTACATGCTGCAAGAACATAGAGATTTCTTGGTCTCATCGTTATCAAACACTACTTGATCCACATCCTCATGTTCACATTCTCTCAAGAGGATGAACATCCTATCATTTTCCAAAGAGTTTTGAGTTAGTTTTTTATTTTTCAAATTCCTTTCTACGCATTTGTTCCCTTTCTTTACAACAATCGTGGATATCCGTGACTAGTGTTTCCACTAGCTACAGACATCCGCAAGATGCCTTAAGGTAGCTCCCGGATGCGCAGATTCGAGTTTTTAAAAGAAACTTTACGTGTGAATTTTTAAAAACAATTGATAGAATGATGAATTGAAATGCAAGACAAGGATGCATTACTTACTTTTTGGGGGTGTCAAGTGGTGGAGTTTCTCCAAGCTCCACGTCTTCGTGATTTTTCTCTCCAAGGGTTTTGGTCTATTTGGTAATTTTTTGGGTGAAATGGTAAAACTAGAATGGTAATTGGGTAATTACAACAAATTTTATTAAAATTCTAAAAAACCCACTTCCTAAAGTTTCCTATTTTTCTCCAATTTTTAAACTGATGCCCAAAATTTTGTAGCATTATCGTTGCTTTTGTAGGTCTTAAGACTTTTTCTCTGGTTCTTTTTAGTTGAGTCTTTTACAAGACTTTGGGAAGGTAATGTGTTTTTAACTGGCATTTAGGTTAGGGTGCATTTCCACTCAAACTTTGCATTATCAATTATCTTTATCATTTAAACCTAGGKTCAACCCCATTAAYGAGTGATGAAACCTTTCTCTCTGCTTCAAAGCATCATTCGATTGCTGGTAGATCCTACCTTCCATGGGGGCTCTAGTATAGAATCAATTTTTTTATGGCGCCCATGATGCAAGTTTATCTTTAGGCTCGGGGGTCCTGGTTTAGTCCTACCATGAGTTTGTTTTTGAACTTCATTCTTCTTAATCTCTCTCATTCTGGCCTTTTCCCCGCATGCCCCCTATCTTACGGAGTCCATAGTTAAGTTATTTTCAGACTCCTTAAAATTGAAAATATTATCGAGTGATGTTTTTCCTTATACACTCGTTAATGGACCTGAAGGAACATATGTGCAGCACAAGTTTACCCTTTTTAAGACTGGGAAAGACAACTTATGAAAAAGGTATACTCTAGTGTACAGGATATAAGATTTCTCCTAAGTTGTGTTTTACACTTTTTTGGGCTAAGGGGACTAACTTCATGAAAAAGGACGAGGGAGTCCATAGTTAAGATCTTTTCAGACTCCTTAAAAATGAAAAGATAACCAAGTGATCTTGTCTTTTTCACACTCATTAAAAAGGTTTTGAAGAGGCATCCTTTTGGTATAAGTTTAACCTTTTTCCGGAAAGACTAGACTATGTACAAAAAATGAATACTCTAGCCCYASTGACCATAAGAGTTCTCCTTGGTATGATTTTATTCTTTTCCGGTCCTTAGAGACCAAACTTACGAAAAAAACCATTATGGAGAGTTGTACTTTCCAAAGTTGAGTCGTAATTGCATCTTCATATTGACTTCTCACGCTTTTAGGCCTAATGTTGGCTTCAGYATGCTCTTGTTGAACCATTTCCTATGCATTTCTATCAATTCCCAGCCTTTCATTTTATGCCTTTGCGACTTGATACCTTAKCCCTGGAGATAAAACTCCTTGAGTGTCCTTATCCTACACATGTTTCCTTTCATTAAGCATAGGTATGTTCCTTGTGCTATGGGACAAGTTTTATTGCTCGCGACACTTGTTTCCTCCACTATACAATAAGAATTATTTTATTCTTTTTCAGGCTTTTATAACATGAAAAAGAAAAAGGAAAAAAAAAAAAAGAATGGGAAAAAATCTATCTCTTTTGTTGGTCGCAGTCTCGTCACCCTTAAAAAAGGCACAATCTTGAGTCAGTATCTCATCATTTTGGGTTAGTATGGCTTTAAGAGACTTTTTTTCTCACTTTGAGTTTTTCTCCTCTAGTTGGTTATTCTTCCAACTATATGGAGCATTTGTTGATGCCTCCTATGTCACAAATGTATCCCAGCCTATGGTCATGTTACATGAGTCACATAATGTGTCATGCTTATGTTCAAGGGAAAGTTTTCAACCTTTGTCTGCCATTCTGCAGTTAGCTTGTGACCTTACAAGTAGTCATTCCCAAGTCAGTCTCATCATCATCAGAATCAATCTCTTTGTCCGATCGCTTCTAAATATTTTTCCTTCCGCCACCCCTCGTGATGGATTATCGAGGATTCCTTAATTCCTTCCTTCTAGTGGGTTCCCTCCCATTGACTTTGACACATCTTTCTATGGGAGAGGGATCTAGAGTTATGTTTTGGTACCTTGGGGATTGCATTCATTAGTGGCAAGTTCCCTCACTATTGAAAGTGGGAATACCCCAATGTCTCCTGCTCAATATTTTCTACCAGGTGTTCAAATCTAGTTCATTCATTCACACGTGTTAGATAGTACCATGGTACCTTGACGCTCATTATCGTTATTGGTGGGTTGTCTCGTGTTTGTTAATTGTATACCTCAATGATTGGTAATCAAATGATGTCTCACGATGTTTGACTTTGAAGGAAAAATTCATACTTGTGATAATTATATGATGAAATTATTATTAATGTAAGTAGAATTATTTTAGAAGTCTACTTATGATCAACGATGAGGACAATGAGTTAAGTTAGGGATGGAGATATTCTTGGAGATATTGTGGAGATAGTTGTGGAGATTGTTATGCTATATTGGACATCTTGTTATGAGAACCTCAATGCTATATTATGAGGCCTCACAAATGTATTGTAATGTAAGAGAGATGTATCATTATTTTGTACATTGATGTATATGTGAGTTTTGTGTATATATTTTTGTTCTTATGATGATTTATGTGTGTTATTATTTGTTGCTCTGTTGCTCCTAATTCCTACATTTGGTATCATAGAAATTTGTAGTGTGAGATTTTTGTGTGAATGTTTATTGGGGTGTGGATGTTTGATACTACTGCATGAAGAAAAATAGTTTCCTTTGGAGAGAGTGCAAGTGATAGTACGGCCTATGAGTGAAAATGATGGCACCACAAACTGGTGTGATCTGTGGAATGTTTATGTGCTGTTGAAAAAGGTGATACGGATAATTTCTCTGAAGGAATTCATTCTGGCAGCAACCTTTGTCTATGGCACAGACAAGAAGTGTACAAACTCCAAGTTTACAAAATCCAAGATTTGGCGATAGAAGTGTACAGAAGCTCCAGGAAAGCACATGGTGGACACAATAGCTGAAAAAGCTCAGAACAAGCTACCTCGAGTTTCACTAAAGCGATCATGGAAATTCGATCTCTATATTTGTTGTGCCATTAGTTGTGCACTTGCAAATGAAGAGTCTCATGGATGAATTCATCAATATTTTTAATCCCTATGGAGTGTCAGCAATCAAAGAACGATGCAGAATTGCATAAAAGATGAATTCGTGCAACATGTTAAATATAATGTAACCTCAACAGTCTGATTGTACACTGCCAGCTGTCTTGGCTAGTTGCACTATCATTTCTTGATTTGCTTGAGCCTATTTAGCTCAACTAGTTTCCCTTTTTTTATTGTACTCTTTTACTTTCATTTTGTACTCTTTTCTTCACTTACCTAATATATTGAATTCTATTTATGTTCTTCTCTTTCTTTGTATTCTTTGCTTCACATTTTATCATGGTATCAGAGCTTTAGCAGTAAGCCTCTCCACATGGTCTGGAGAGCAACCTGATCCAAAGGAACATAGAGCTTACACTGTGAATGAGAGCATAGGATGTGAGATTCTTCACAAATCCTAGAGAGAAATCTGTAGTCCACCATCTGCTCAAAAGATCGTAGCAGAAAGCACGCACGAGGAAGCAGAGAAAAATACGCTCAAAAGATTGAGGAGTCAGAGATGCAGAAGGAAGAAACGTTTAAAGATCTCGAGAAATTATTTCAAATTCATGAAAGATTGCTGCAGAAGGAAGAAACATTTAAAAAATTCAGAAAATTCTCACAAACTCATGAAATATTGTTGTAGAGGGTAGAAAGATTTAAATAATTCGTGAAAGTCTTTCAATTCGTGAAAGATTCACGAATTTCCTGCTTCAGGAGAAACTCTTTGCAAGAACAGCAAAGAACATGCTAAAGCAGCCAAGAACGAATAGATGCAACCATAAGATCGGTCCTGTTGATAGATCTGAGGCGTTAATCGAGTTCAGAAAGGACAAGGAGCACGTTGAAAAGGAAAAATATTTCCAGCCGTCAGATTTAGCGCAAAGGACCGATAGCCATCGGATCTGGGAGAAATTGCACAAGGTTTAGTCCTTTGGAGCACACAGAAGAAAAGTTGACTTGTGAAGTCACGAAATCTTGAAATCGTTGAGACCGTCCATCAAGGAGGACATGTGGCAACATCTCAGCATTTTGTTGACTCGCAAGGAGTAAAGGTCAGAGAACACTACGGTGAGAATTCGCGAATCGTGAAATCACGACTTGATCTGATCCATTGGATCAAGAAATGTCGTGTGTCGTCAATCTAATTCTATCACGAAATCAGGAATCGGGAGTTGGACGAGTAGAGGAGACTGCACTCCATACCCCGATACGCGAAATCCCGAAATCACAAAATCACTCCAACCATTGGATCTAGAGTGACAGGTGGCGAAGATCCGGAAGCCATCGACGTTTTTTTTGGCACCGGGAGAATGACGGTGAAGACTAGGGAAAGAATATTTTGTGAGAGAATTAGGACCATCCATCTCAGAGGACAGGTGACATCAAATCCAAGCGCCATCAAAATTTTGGCATTTCAGAGTTTAGAGTTTAGAGAACATCGTGACGAGATTTCAAGAGTCGCGAAATACTGATTCACAAAATCCTGAAAGGATCTGGACCATCATATCATAGGAGGATCTGGACCATTGATGAAAGTGCCATCGTGATTTCGGCTACTGCGAAATCAGAGGCGAGAGTCTCATGAACTCGCGATACGTGAAATTCTGAAATACTCTGAGTCGTTGATTGAGTGTAGATCTGGACCATTAGATCTCTGATCATGGAGGATCATAGATTGTTGATCATGATATTCCAAAGAAACTGTGGCCGTTGATCTCAAATCAACAAGGATCGTTGATCCTTGGATAAATTTCACATTTCGGCTATTCAAAGGAACTGCTACCTTCAACGTCGAAACATGAAATCTCGTAGCACCTGGTTTTTTTCTACCCGCAGTCATATGAGAAGATAAACTTTATTTGGCTCTCGAGTAAACTCCGAAAGCCCTATTTCGCCATTAAAGGGGCTACAGTTGCTGCAGTATTACATTTTCTAAAGATCATAGCTCAGAGCCCTGAATCAATAGATCTTTCGCTCAGATAGTTAGTTCAAGCTTGATCGAAGTCAAAGAAGTGGTTTACACCGTGTTTTCCAGTCCGAAGTCACTACAAGAAATTAGAAGACCTGGTTTTTACATGCAAGAAACAAGTAAACACGAAATTTTCCCACAATTTTTTTTTCTGTTTTGTCAAATTCTTTAAAGATGGCCACATCTAGCAATTTAGGACCAACTCAAGGTCTGATTCTTCTTGGAAAGAATTATGAGTTTTGGTCTCTTCGAACGAGATCCTTCTTGCAAGCACAAGAGTGTTGGGATCCAGTGGATCTTGGATATGTGGAACCATATCCAGCAGACCTTTCAGCCATGACAAACCAACAGAGAATTGCTTAGGAAACACAAAGGAACAAAGAGAATAAAGCCAAATTATGGATTCAAAATTTAGTGGATGACTTGATTTTCTCAAAAATCACAGGCACTGGTACTTCAAAACAGGCCTGGGACATCCTTAAATCAGCCTACCAAGGAAATGACAGGGTCAAAACAGTCAAACTGCAGACCTTGAGGACATAATTCGAGACTTTAAGAATGACAGAGTCTGAAAATGTGGATCAGTTTATGACCAGAGTCATGGGAATCATAAACCAGATTAGGTTGACTGGTGAAGCCATCCCTAATCAACACATTGTTGAGAAAGTCCTCAGAAGTTTACCAAAGAAATTTGAAATGGTTGTTACAGCAATCCTTGAATCCAAGGATCTGTCATGTTTTCAACAGATGAACTAATTGGTTCCCTGTTGACGCACGAGACCAGACTGCATCTCACAGATGAGTCAATCTCAAATGCCTTCAAAAATCAATTCTCTTTCAACAGAGGGAGAGGTAGAGGGAGAAGCAGAGGTCACCAAGGAAGAGGGAGCAGTCCTAGTAACCCTCACTCCAGCGGAGGACACAGACAATAGATCCTGAATCAAAATTTCCAAGGTCATAGACAACAGAGTCAGAATCAGAGTTTCCAACCTCAAAGAGGCAGAGGGAGAAGATCAAATGACAAATCAAGCATACAATGCTATTACTGCAAAAAGTATGGGCACTACAAATCTGAATGCAGGAAGAAGCAAGAAGATCATCTCTCAGGTAGAGCACATGTGTCAAATCATACGCGAGAAACCTCAAGAGGTATGTTTCTCTCATGTCACAAGTCTGAAGAACAACCTAAAGATATCTAGTTGCTGGACAATGGATGCAGTAATCACATGACAGGTAACAAAGATTTACTTTCATGCATCGATTCTTCAATTTCATCTGATATTACACTTGGAAATGATTCCTTAGTCAAAGTTCAAGGAAAAGGAACTGTACCTATTCTTACTAAACAAAATGTAAAGAAAGACATAAACAATGTCTATCATGTTCCAGATCTGAAACATAATCTACTAAGTGTAGGATAGCTCATTGAGCATGGCTATAAGGTACTTTTTGAGGGAGCATCTTGCAGGATATATGATAAAACCCCCAGCAGAAAATTGATTTTTGAAATCTACATGACTCAGAATAGGATGTTTCCCCTGAACCTCAGAACTGCAAATCTGATCCAACCATATGCACAAAGTGAAACCACCCCCAATGAAACTATGGTTTGGCATACAAGATTTGGACATCTATCTTTTCAAAGTCTCAGTCTTCTACAAAGTCACTCCATGGTCAAAGGTCTCCCTATCTTCAAAGAGCGAAATTCCCCATGTGAGTCTTGCAGACTTGGAAAACATAAGAGAACTAGTTGTCCACAGTCCTCCACTCAAGACAAACAACATCTCGAACTTGTTCACACTTACCTATGTGGACCAATGCACACAGATTCCATAGG
The DNA here is from genome assembly GCA_032191745.1 of Picea mariana. NCBI lineage: Eukaryota > Viridiplantae > Streptophyta > Pinopsida > Pinales > Pinaceae > Picea > Picea mariana. Next base: position 9,796 of record JASDQU010210851.1, read on the forward strand.
TGGTAGATTTTATTTTCTAACGTTTATTGATGACTTTAGTAGGAAAATACGGATCTATTTTCTCAGACACAAGTCTGAAACTTTTCCAAAATTCAAAGAATTCAAAGCAGAAGCTGAAAAACAAAGTGGAAAATATATAAAATCTCTCAGGTTAGATGGAGGAGGAGAATACAACTCCAACGAATTTGAAAACTTCTACAAATCACAAGGCATTATCATGCAAACTACAGCCAGGTATACTCCACAACAGAATGGAGTGGCTAAAAGGAAAAACCATACAATAATGAACATGGCAAGAAGCCTACTCAAAGAGAAATGTTTGTCAAATGTTTTTTGGGCTGAAGCAGTAGCATGCTCAACTTATCTCTTAAATAGATCTCCAACCACAAGTCTAAAGATGAAAGCCCTCAAGAAG
>JASDQU010210854.1:0-13540 GCA_032191745.1 Picea mariana
ATATCCACTTGGATCAAATAGAAATTGTGCACACAATAGATAAATGGATAATGCATAATATGGTTATTGTGAATGCCTCACTTCCCCTCATCCCTGCAGAAACTTGGTTTTTGCAGCCCCTCTAGATGCCTTGTGTGAAACTTCACTTGCTTGCAAGTGATGTTGAAAGGGACAGTGTCTAAGGGTTTTGTTGATTTATTAATGATTAACCTCAGGTCTGCCCTTTGCACACCAACACCGCCCACCATCTTGTTGCTCACCATAGTTTATACATGGCAATCAAGTTAATCAGGTTAATAAATAATCTATGTTAATTATGAGCCCTAATGATTAACGGATGCAGAATGACATGAACGCGGGTTATTTGCATTAATCCTGACCTTTAATTTGTGGACACGACGAAGAATATTTTTCTATCGTTAAATATCACACATACATTGCATATTTTTAATTAAAACGTTGATTAATCTCAGAATTTTCAATAGGTATACATATCTCGACGTAATTATAATGACGAGGTCCATTATAGTCGCACCCTACATGAATCATGTGGCATGGCCATATTGGTCATCAGAATCAAGTAGCATGGCCATATTGGTCATCAATATTCTATCAATGATGCTTGCTTACATTCTCCTCAATGCAATTTGCATTCTCTCATAATATGTAAATGAAGGAAATATATGTGCAATTTGCATTCTCTCATAATATGTAAATGAACGAAATATATGTCCATTAATTCTTATATAAAAATCTTTAATTGAGTTTCATATTTTAATCTTAAACTCTTGATATTCATGTATAAAAATGATGAATTGAGTGAAAATATATGTGTAATTTGCATTCTCTCATAATATGTAAATGAAGGAAATATATGTCCATTAATTCTTGTATAAAAATCTTTAATTGAGTTTCAAATTTTACTCTTAAGCTCTTGATATTCATGTATAAAAATTATTAATTGAGTTTCACATGGAAGGATTCATGTATAAAAATTATTAATTGAGTTTCACATTTTAATCTTAAGTTCTTGCTATTCATGTAGATTGGTGGGTTCCACCAACTTAAAGTCCCCTGTAAAATTTTCACTTCCAGCATTCATTGCGTATTCAATGAAGTTCAATCAAACTGGCCAAAATTGGGCAAACCGGTGGCAATATTTTTTTTCCATAATAAAATTGTCAATTACTACAAGTAGTAGCAGTTAAAGCATTGCGTATTCAATGAAGTACAAGTAGTAGCAGTTAAAGCATATTGCGTATTCAATGAAGTTCAATCAAACTGACCAAAATTGGGCAAACCGATGGCGATATTGTTTTTGCAATAATAAAATTGTCAATTAGTACAAATAGTAGCATTTAAAGCATCCCAGCCACACAATTTATGATTGTTAATAGAAAACTTCATTGCATAGATTAAATACGCATAATTGTAATAAAATACAGAGCTAAAGCCTTAAAACCAAGTTCAACCAAATTGGACAGATTGGTGGCAATATTTTTTTGCAATAATAGAATTATCAATTACTATTTAAGTTGTGTTCTAAGTGCCCTAACCACAATAATTCTATTTCTTAACAGAAAATTTTATCACATAGATAGACATTTGCATAACTGTAATAAAATCTATGCCCTAAAAACCATTGCTTGCTTGGAGTTGTTGTCTAGGGATTCAATCGCTTGTTGATTTATGATTTATGATTATAACTGGCATACACTATAGATTTCAGTCCACCATTTGTTAATCTCCGATGATATACAACAACCACAGTACACCATCTTTGTATTAACAGAGATTTACTGTGCACAGAATAAATAAATAACATTGGCGGCAGTAGAAAAGGCTTCTCCTTTGCCGTCCTTCCGCGCTTAACATCCAGTTGTGAAGATAAAACGTGAGGAGATCATGTTTGTTATGATCCAAATTTAGGGACCTTGCCGGCCTATACAGTTGCTATCAAATGTTCCGCAACCAGTCGTCTCTGAACTTTTCCAGTGGCAGTTTTCGGGATAGAGCCCGTGATGAATACCCTTTTCGGTATCTTGAAACTTACCAAATTTTTCTGGCATAAATCCATGATTTCGCTTTCAGTTACAGTAGCCCCCTCTTTTGGAACCACCGCCGCGTTGATCTGTCCAGTCAGAGCCACAACCAGATGAATCGATCTGTTTATTTAACTTTCACAAATTTAAATTTATTAGCTAAATCTGAAAAGTAAGTTGAATGCGAGTGAATCACCTCTTCTCCAAATTTGTCATCAGGAACTCCAAAAGCAACGGCCTCAGCCACTGCAGGGTGCGACAGTAACACCGCGTCTACTTCCATTGGTGATATTTTCTCTCCTGTAAAGAAGATTCGAAATGTTCATTCACAAATTAATCAAAACAATTTCTACTATTATTATCTTACAAGACTAGCAATTTGCATTTACCTCCTCTGTTGATGAGCTCCTTAATCCGGCCAATAAGGAACAGGTATCCGTCCTCGTCGAGGTACCCTAGGTCCCCTGTGTGAAACCAGGCAAACTTAAAGGCGGTTTCATTGGCTTCTGGATTGTTTTGGTAACCCTTGGTGACGTTTAAACCCCGTACGCAGACCTCGCCGCTGCATCCCGGTTCCTGAACAACGCCATTGTGGTCTAGAATGGCTAATTCCTGCCCTACCGCCTTGCCCACCGACCCTGGTTTGCGAACACCACGATGTGGCAACGGATTGGACGTCATCAAATGAGAAGCTTCTGTCATCGCGTAAGCTTCAAGAACAGGAGCGCCGAAGGCTTGTTCCAGACCTTCCAGTGTGGTTGGAGCTAGGGAAGCGCTGCAACTTCTGATGAATCGTAGCTTCGGATACTCGCTTCGGGGGTTTTTGTTGTGTCTCTCCAGCAAAATTTGGTGAACCGTGGGCACCGCTGTGTACCAAGTGGCGCCGTGCGTTATCATGTCGTTCCAGAAGGTTGTGGCCGAGAATCGACCCGCAGACGGAATGACAACGGTTCCGCCGGCGACCATGGACGAGAGCAATGCCGCTACGAGACCGTGGACGTGAAAAAATGGTAAGACAACGACAGTCACGTCGGAGGGCGAAAGGTCGTACACGTTTATGATGTGCTGCATAGATGCCGCCAGATTTACTTGCGTTAACGGGACTCCCTTGGGCCTGCTGGTGGTGCCAGAGGTGTGAAGAAATAGTGCTTTGTCGTCTTCCAGGTTCAGCACGGTCTCGCTAACCTCCTCGCTGTCCTCTGATAGCAAGATCTTGGATCTCGGGTGGAACTCGACGCTAGCGTTTCTGTCGGTATCGATGCAGAATTGTAATGCAGCCACAGACAGGCCGAGCTTTGTGGCTGCCGTTTCGGCCGACGAATTTCCTCCCGTGGGCACGATAAGCATTTTGGACCCGGAATCCTCTAGATAGAACTCCAATTCCTCTTCTGTGTAGGCAGGATTAAGTGGTGCTACAATTGCTCTGGCCCTTAACACCGCAAAGAACAGTATCACGTACTGTGCCAAAGAAACACAACATATTCAGCGAATTGAACTTTGAAACCTTGGCTATCATCTCATGAAATAACCTGGAAGATCATCTAATAATGACCGTGCATTTGCCCTTAAACACACCAGAACAAGTACAAACGAAATCATAGCATGGAACTTTACCTCAATAGAGTTAGGAAATGTGAGAGCCACCACATCCCCGGTTCCAATCCCGGCGTTTCTTAAAATGGCGGCACATCTATTTACAAGCCTTTGCAGCTCCGCGTATGTAACTTCGAATTTCCCAGACACAATGAGAGCCTTGTGTTGGGGAAACTTGTCGCAGGCATTGTTTATAAGCGCACTCAGAATCAGGGGACGAACTTCTCCTTTGCTTGCCATTGAATGAGGATCCGCAAAAGTTTATCAGAACACAGAATATGAGGCAGAGAAAAGTGATAACCCTCCCAATAGAATAGCAATTGGGTAAAACCCTGGCAGTACAAAAAGAATGAATTTTTCTCTGTTAACAGGGAGGCAAATCAAATAACAATTATATATCTTGACCTGAATTGAATGAATTCATTGCAGGGGCACGCCCCTTATTATATAGCTGCTTTTCAGCGTTCCGCGCTTGGTAACAGAGTTTAACACCGCCATTATTGATAGAAAAAGCAAGTATTGCCAGCTAGAAGGTGTCTGCCACATGGGCCGTCACTTTCAATCTCTCCCCTCAAACAGGTGGTCACTCTTTTGCCTATAACATTCCAAAGTGGGAAATACAAATTATTGCATATGAGACAGTGTGTACTTTTTTTAAATGTGTCTAATATTAAAAATTTATATTATTTAGGTTTATTAGCTTTTTTTTAATGGATTTAATTTTGATATGTGATAATTGGAATCTAGTCATTCACAATAATTTTGCTAAATACTTTATTTTTTTCATTTAAAAACACCTTTGATCGATTGAAAAATACATAAATAAAATACTAATTAAATTAGTATGTATTTTATTTATGTATTTTAATTTAATACGTATGCGATGATGTCATAACGTGGATGTTATTTTTGACATGTGATTGACATTTGCCAATTTTTTAGTTGGAAGAAAGAGCAATGATTGTAGGCTTCGGGTTTCTTCGAGAACACTGTATAAGTATGATTTATAGAATATCCTAGAGGCTTATTATGTAGCACAGAGGTTTAGAGCCAAACAGAGAGCAAAGCAACCCTGATAAGTGGCCTACCTTTTAAGGATCCTTTCCTGGTATTTATTAGTAAGTGACCCACCTTTTAATGATCCTTTGCTGGTATATATTATATTTGTTATTAGGTGAAGCCCAGGTTTTGATATTTTTAAAATATGTTTATTTCATGATTAAGAATGCAATCTATTGAAACATTGTAAGATTGAATTTGAGTAGTAGTAGTGTAATCAACTAGGAGATGAAACATACTTTTGAATGGAGGGATAATAGTTTAAGTGGGGAATAAAACATATTTGTATTGTTTTTATTCAACTTTTCAATGAAACTTTACCTATTTTGATAAGGTTAGAAGGATAAGTGTCTTTTCACAAATATGATCTCTAAAAATGTGGATGTGTAGACGTCTAGGCTCTTGCTAAGTCATAAATTATTGATATCTCTAATTTGTGGGTTGTTGGATATACTTTTGGGTTATAGTGGTAGCATGCTAATTTGATATAATCCTAACCTACATCACTTTCTCTAACTAATTATCAATTTCCATGGCTAAAAAAAAATCTCTTATGTATTAATCACATTTCAATATAACTATTAATTTATTATTATTTAATATTTAAATTACTTACAATCTCATAGGTATAACCCTTTTCTTGCAATGATAGATGATGATAGGTATGATCCTATGTATTCCAACAAATCATAATGGCAAGTAAAATTGTAAATCTGTAGATTAAAATATTTAAAATTTTGAACTATAAGTCAACCTCTCTAAATATTAAATAAAAATTGCATATGTCATGTTTAAGTTTAATTACTTTGAGGGTTTATAGATCATGTGCATCGGTAAGTTTTTATAAGTGGAATATTTGGCTCCCAAGTAAGATACATTAGTCTAGTGATTGGTAGACCATGTATGAGTATGTGAACTAGATTTATGATTTGATGATGTAAAACTAGGCACTATGGTTTAAACTTAATTTTTTATGGGATTCACAGGACATGTATAGGGTTTTTATGGGATTCACAGGACATGTATAGGGCCTATAACCAATACAAAGGCCCTATAAAGCAAATTTTCTGCCTACAAATTTGAGATAAAAACAATTTTGGTGTTTGGCATAACATGGATGGGTCATGTAGGTTAAGTCATGATTTAAGTATAAAAAATATAGACTTAAATCCTAAGAGTTAATAGATCTTGTGTCCTAGGACACGTTTATATGCATAAATTAGGGACATATGCCCTAATATTTTCTTCTACGATTCACCAGACATGGACACATTTATATACATAAATTAGGGACATATGCCCTAATAGTTTCTTCTACGACTCGCAGGACATACGCATGGCCCCAAACCTCCATAGAGTTCATGTGAAGATGTAACCTTTCACTTGCAATTAGGATATGGTTAAGAGTTTGACATTTTGTGTAGCAAGGATGGATCTTTTCATCTAAGCCATGGTTTATGACCAAAACCCAGAAACATTGGCCCTAGGAGTTTCCTATAGGTTTCATGGCTCATGCATACGACCCTATACTATCATTAATGCATTGTAGAGGGAATTTTTTCCCTATAAGTGATAGACATGCACAATTTTTCCATTTAATGTAGAATGGATGGGTCTCATGGCCTCATGGGATTTTTTATGCCAAAACCCAAGGACTTAGTCCTAATAATTTATTTTATTTGTCATGGGGTGTGCATGATGTCCTCAACCACAACAAAGGCCCTACAAACGACCTTTTTTTACCTATGATTGGTATATGGGAATAACTATGGTGATCGTTGTACCTTGGTTGAGTTTGTTTAGGTCCTAACAATTCCTAGTATGGATTGTGGACCTTGCAAGAGGCCCCAAAGCATCATTATTGTTCCTAGGTGACTAGAAGACCAATAAGAGGTCATGTATGATCATTTGAGGTGTTGTTATTGTTCTTGGATGCTTGCAAGCATCATTTACGTCCTAAAGCCTAAGTTTCCTCCACCAATGTTTTCTGGGACCTTGAGAACTATACCTAGTGCTCAAAGAATTAAAATGGTGCCAAAATCCCCACTCGGAGGCCAAGGATATTATAAGGAATTTTCCTTTAGAAAACATAGGAACCCTCACATGATTGTTTAGGTAGTCTTAGGAAACAATAATATATTTTTATTAGAAAGTGACAGAGCTAGATGACATGAGCATGAGGTGGTTTTGCTAGGCAAGGCATGTTTTTTTGTTGGAAGACTTGGCGGAAGCATTTAACAACTGTAGAGTTTGCAAGAGTTGAGTGTTGCCATGAGGTGACATTTTATAGAGGTTACACAAGATGACTTGGAATGACATGGGTTGTTTGTGCATTTGAGGCAGAATGTCACCCTAAGGAGTTAGATGTTTCTTGCCTCATGTCCATGGAGAGTTTTGAAGATTTGGTTGCAACTGTTGGATGTCTTGAGATGGGAAGTTGTTAGTTTTGGGTCCACTTGGCATTGAGCATAGTGTAAGGCACCCCAGTAAGGAGAAAATGGTTAAGGCAGCTTCCATATAAAAGGAGGATGTGTGTATTGTGAAAACCATCCAAGACAAAGGTGAAGAGTTATGTATCAAATAAGATGCTAAGTCTAGGGTTTGAAAAAGAGAGTGACTTGGACATTGGCAATCTGTTTTTTTGAAGAATGGGACCTGTAGGAAGTAGGCCTACAGGTGCTTCAAAGATTGGTGGGTGCAAGTAGGGTGGCACTAAGGGAGTTAGTTCCTTTTGTCTATTTTGTACTTTTGTAAAATGAGTTGTGGTAGTTGGTTGAACTCCTTAGTATACTCACTATAGCATTCTTCATTAATAAAGACTTAGGCATCTAGCTTGGGTGTCGCCTTGATATCGTTCATTATGGCTTCTTTACATGTGGGATGTTGTCGTTCCTTGCAATGTGTTAATTGTCTAAGTGTTGAAGTATATTACTTGGGATCATTCAAAGCCATGGTTAGATGGCAGACCTTTGTGTTAGTGGACTTGTTGTAATGCTAACATTGTAACTTAGAAAGAAGGTATGGGATGTTTCTAAGTGAAGAGATGCATTCTAGTTGCATGTAACTTCAAGGTGGTTGAGACATTGAGTATGAAGCTAGCTAGTGCAACATGTCTACGATGTTGAAACAATTTTTTTTGAGAAAGATATCTAGGTTCGTGGCAGGGTATCATAGCACTGAAATGCCTACCAAATGAAAATTGTGGTTTGAAAGGTGGCTTGGTTGAGAAGGAAACATTTTTTGGAACAAGTGTCGATGGACCTTACTTCCAACAGTTATTGAAGGCAGATCTAAGAATCTTTTAGTCATGAAGGGATTGTAACATCTTGATTGGATAAACAATTAGCAAGACTTCCACAAATACTTAGGGCATACTTCCTTGGCATGAAGTTGTTGACAACAATGACTAAAAGAGTGTTTTAGTTAGTCTTAGGCTTGAGTGTAGTTGAGCGTAGACGTTCCCCCATGGAATGAATAGACCTATAACAGAGGGGGCTATGAGGTACCCAAGTGAAACCCACCACAAGCAAAGGTGAGATTTTGGTTTTTTCTTATTGCAATATGGTTCATTTAACAAGTTGTGTGTAGTCAACCTATGTGGCAAAGAGAAGGGCACAACCCTACTTGGAGAAGTCTTTGCAAAGATTGGATTCCTTGGTAGGAAACCGAGGGTGAGAACTAAATCATTTTTGTTATGTGGATTTAATTGTGAATGGAAGACTTGTGAATTCATTGGTGGACTTGACTGCCTCCCACAACTTCTTGAGAAAGGATTTAGCAAGTGAAATTAGACTTATAGTTAAATCATGCAATGCTTTAGTCAAGGTGGCTAATTCTAATTTGAAGGTGGCGGTTGATGTTGCATCCAATGCTCACATTTAGTTGGAAAAATAGAAGGGTCATGTTGACTTCATAGTGGTGTAGTTGGATGATTTTGAATTCATTCTCAAGAAGGGCCTCCCATGAAGAACTAAGATGATTCTCATGCCATTTGAGGATAGCTTGGTGATACTTGATCAACAAAAGCCTCGTGTTGTGCACTCAATAGCAAGGAATCTAGATGAAAAGGTGTAATTAGTTTCTTCATTGATAATGAAGAGGGTATATCCGTGCCCATAGTCTCAACTCTATGTTGCAACATTGATTGTGTAACATCCTCGTTTTCAAACCCCAAACTAGCGATGTATATTATAGATGTAGTATATGGTCGAGAGCCAATGTGATGTAATATGTAAATGATGTAAATTGAATATAATGAATAAAATGTATCACCAGTTGTAGAAAAACATAGATAGAGATTTGGGGGCTAAGTATCCACAAGAGAGGGAAGGTGTGACATCCCCCAAAATAAAATATTTTGGAAATTTAAATTTCTGGAAATTTATTCCATTTTTGGTAAATTCGAATTTGGAAAATTTTTGCCAATTATGGCAATTCCGAAATTCGAATTTGTTAATTGTAATAAATTATTATGACTGTTGGGTAGAGATCTGATTTGACCCAACTAACTATTTGACAATGACACTTGTTTAAAAAACAGAATATTTTATATTGATTGCAGGAAGACAAATGGAACAGCCATGTTAAAAGTAGTTGACCATGACTCCATGAGTGGGGAACATGTTGGAACTACCCCTGGGCTGATTTTTACAAGTCGAAAATTAGTGAGTTGGCCATTGGCAACCCCTAAAAATCAGGGATTTAGGAAGCTGCGAAAATTCCCAAGGAAGGGAAAAGACCTAGGCAAGTTACAAATAAGCATATGTGAGGAGGCAGGACGCTGCTGAGTATGCTGGGGAAAAGAGTTTAGTTGTGATTTTCTTTTCTTTCACTTGTTGTTATGAACACTGGAAGGGTGTGAGGCAAGGAGAAAAAGTGACTGAATTTGAAGGACAATGTTGTAGAGGGATTTTCCAAGTTCGCCCTTATGGACTCATGGTCAGGCTAGGGGGTGAATCGAGCAAGTAATCATGGATGCTCGATTCTACGGTTGGGAGGAATGTGGTTGTTCCCTTTGTTTTCTTTGCAAGCCTAGTTCAGATATGTATCTAAACTCTATCTGTCTGAATGATTCTTTTTATATTGAAATTATTGTTCATGTTATCGTTATACGGAAGAGTTCTAGTAGTTGTTTTAATGATCGTGTAACTGTTGTAATCTTTTATGTACTTAAATATTCAGTATTCTACCCCTGTGAAACGAATTTGACTAATGTTATAATGAGATTCTTAATGCTGGTATACATGCAAGAACCTAGACAAAGACTGTTCCAAATTCAGTGAGTAGACTATAGGATTTAAATGCAGATTTATTTTCCAGAATCAAATTTTAATCAGAAGCGAATAGGTATCAATGAGCGAACAGAGTCATTATATGCGTATATATATATATATATATATATATATATATATCAAACTTGAACAGAATCAAATGAACGAACAAAGCTATTATATGCGTCTATATATATATCAAACTTGAACAGAGTCATTATATGCGTTTTAAACTTTAACAAAGTAGAATGAACAAACAGGGCTAATTATATGTGTATATATATGTTCTAAACTTTAACAGAGTCGAATGAACGAAACATGGCTAATTATATGCATATATATTGTTCAAACTTTAAATAGAGTCAAATATATATATATATATATATATATATATATATATATCAATGCACGAACAGAGCGATTATGTGTGTATGAATGTTTCAAAACTGTAAACAGAATTCATTATACAGACGAGAACGATGAAGCATAGGAGTGTGAACCCTATTTCTTGGACAAGATAATCATGCAGGAGAACAGATAGAAAACTTGTCACTACATATATTATTCATGTTGTGTGCAGAAAGGAACAAGCATTTTTCTTTTTATTAAATCGCTTCGCATTCTCATAAATCACAGAGCGATGCAAATCCTTGCTAAAGTTATAACCAATCGAAACAAACACATATGAACACGCAAAGTTGGAAGTTGCGAGACCTTTAGTAACGATTCAGTTGGGGTAAACAATCCTTTTAAACAAAAGAAAACAAGAATTTCATTCCCAAGTCCCTCACTGCATGCTTACATATAAATTGGAACTTTGATAAACAAAACGGGTTTAAACCCTCAGTTATCCAATATAGAGAATCGGTGCTTGAACAAAGGTCCTCTTAACATCAGAAAAGAAAAAACTATGAACAGTTTTCGAGACCTCCCGATCTTAACAAGTTGAAGGGGCATATTTTGTAACCCAAGTACCTTTGTCAGGTCGAGTAGAGGTTGGAACCCGTTTAGTGAAAGGGGCACACCTGCATTCAGCCATGACAATAATACATTAGAAAATTTACAGAGTAAAATCTTGATTTATAAACTCAAAAAGGAATAATGATAACCATAGCTGACGGATTACTTAACTTAGGGCCGAAACGCCACATCCTCCTGTTGCCATGCTTTGCTTCGTAGTCAACCCAGACAGAGGGAAAAAGAGTCTGGAAGCTCCTGGTGGGTACCCTCGCAACAGTAAGAGCCCCACCATTAATACATAGAAAACCAAATGTCAAATATTTTTCCTTGACAAAATAAAATAGCAGTGCGAATTCAAACAAGAAATCATTTGATAAAACCCTTGATGAACAAAGCAAAGAATGCAAGGAACGACATCATACTTTTCACCAATAAAAGTAATCATGAAGAATAACCGAACTTCATCGAGGGATATTACTCTGAGTCACCCTAGTTTACAGATGTTGTGTATAGGGTAGACAAAGGATTAAACCGGAGATAGACCAACGGACACACATAGTAAACTCTAAGTATAGTTCCCAGAAGTAGAGGGTATGTGACCCATTGTTATAGTAAGAAAACCTTTTACTATCACTACGAAATAAAAAAGAATCGCGTAGACTCTATGGGAGCAAGGTAAGTCTGTAACCCACAGTAAAGTATACAGGAGACATTTTTTTCTTCCTGGCTTCAACCAAAAACATTAAACTTTGTTCAAATCCGAAATACGACAATCCCTTAGAGAAAACTTACCAGGCATTGTTGTCGACTACACCAAGGGTTGCTCATGGAGGCGGTAGATGTTTCCTGTGGAAGTTGCATGATACAGAGCCCTTCCCTTCGAAGGCACAAGGGAGAAATGAGACCGCCAAAAACTTAAGAGGCACGGTTATTACTCTTTACAGCATGAGACATACAAGACCTTAATCTAGGGCAAGCTGGCATATCCAGATTGGGAAGAGTAGGAGGAAGAGACCTCAGGACTGTGGATTGAAGGACCCTTGATGAATTCCCTGGCAGAGTCTTAAACTCCTCCTGACAAGCACATCCGCCACCCTAAATGCAAGAGATACGAAGTAAACCAAACAGTAAAACCACGACTGTCCAATGAACTAGTCGGCTACCAAACCATGAAATTATTGTTTCGTTACTCTGGCCAGCGGAGGAGGGTTAGTTAGATTCGGTTGTGTGGAGAATGACATGGACAGGATCGTGTTGAGTTAGTTATGGGAGGACAAGTTGTAACATAACCAGAGTAGAACCATCAAAGGAAAACACTTGGAAACCTTTCCGAAAACATTTATTAACCTCCTTAATAACCTTTCCTGTCACGACTTAAACATTGATGTTGACACAGTTAGGTAGTGCATGAGCTTTGAAAACTGAGACATAGTTCCATGCGCATGGTCCGATTCTATTAAACACAAAGGGACTGAAATCCCCATCCTTGAGTATAGGTAGGGCGTGCATTATAATAAAACCTTATAATAAAGTAAGATTTAGACTATACTTGATTTCGAATTTTGTGTAAGATATTAAGCCAAGGGTATTAAGCTTAAGCCAAGTGTGTTAAGCTAGCATGTTATAAGGTCATGCAAGTTAAAACAAAGTGTAAGCACCTGGCTCACGAGTGGATCAAACGAAATTGAGTAGCAAATATTGTACCACCGAAAAAAAAAATTATGAGAATTTTCAGGTTCATTACATATGGTATCAGAGCGAAAGTTACAACATTGGGCCTGAATAAGACCACTGTAGTGCTTAGTATATAATTGTTTTTTTTCCAAAAACTAATAAATTGTGTGGTTACAAATAGAAAACTTTCTCTGTTTTGGTGAATAAGTATGGCAGCTCGAGACAATGCAGAAAACAGGATGGAAGAAAATCCATAGCAAGGACCTCTTAGAGAGACAAGGCAGAATAGTGATGGAATCTCACCCACAGAAGTGTTGGAAACAATTAGGAACCTGATCATCGAGCTACAGATCTTTAAAGCCGACAATGAAAAATTGAAGAAGGCACAGCAAGAACAGCAGGAGATAAACGAAGTCCTGTTGCGCAGTATAGTGACCAAGAAAAGCCCAAAAGACAATAATAACGATGAAGAATTCAGCAAAAGAGCCTCCAAGAACTCAGGGCCAGAAACAGAAAAAGGAGACAGTTCGTCTGAAGGAACATCGCCAGCCGAAGATGGAACAAAAACTGACAGAAAAAGAAAACAAGTAGACCACCTTGAAGGAGAATTCAAAAAGATTAAACCCGCTATCTTTGACAGGGAATCCAGGACAGGAGAAGAAGCAGAGGCATGGTTGTTGGACATCAAAATGTATTTCCAAATCTACAACTATTCCAGCAACATGAAATTTAGGATGGCCATCTACAATCTGAAAGGGAAGGCCAGTATTTGGTGGAAAGATCTGAAATTGGCCAAGGGCCTAAAGGAGAAATAGTTGGAATGGTCTGACTTTAAGAAGTATTTCAAGAAACAATACCTTTCCGAAAATTACTACGAAAGAAAGACAAAATAATTTTACGAGTTATGACTCGGACAGATGACAATGGAGGACCTTATAAATA
>JASDQU010210860.1:1634-18708 GCA_032191745.1 Picea mariana
TCGCGAGACGTGATATAAGTATGGGGAAAGGACGTCGTCAACCATTTCAGCGGATCAACATTTCGGTTTTCGACAGTTGGAGAGTCGAGACTTTTTTCCCGAAAGTTCTGAAGTCACAAGTTACAATACGGAGTAACGAGGAGTTCAGGATCTCGACACTTCGGGTGTCGGGATACAAAGGAGGCAATGCTTCGGGAATGAAGGTGCGAAGTGCTCAAGCTAGGCACAAGAGACACATGGTAGAACCACAAGGTGGGCACGGTGATAGACAGGCAGACCCGTGTCGCCTAGTAAAAAGAATCAACACTCCGTTGACTTCTCATGTCTTGGGGATTTGTGGAGTGAGAGCACGGGAGCTCGACGTTGAAGCTCGTGAAGTGGCGAGTAGCGAGAGGTGCTAGTTTTAAGACTAGTCGGTGGTCACACATGGAGGGTGCTGACAAGGGGTGGAGTCATACTGATATCGGTACTTCGGGTATCATGAATTCAGAAGACGAAGGGTTGAGAGACTTGGAAGGAGAAATCATGAAGTCGCGAACTCCGAAGTTCTGATATCGCGATAAATACAACCACATTGTTTGCTCAGGGGGAGATTGGAATTTTATTCTTTGTGTTTGATCATGTGGGATCAATTCATAAGGACCTGTGGAGAAGCACCATTTTATGTGCGTGGGATTCCCCGAAGAGGAATCGAAGAGTCAATCCGACTAAAGGGCAAGAATTAGAACAATCTTGTAGCGAACCTTCACCTGAGGGTTGATAGAGGGTTGGGGGTCTGCGTCAAGACGTGATCAGAAACATGTCTCCTTTGATAGGTGACTCTTTGGGTATAACATCACCTGATTCGACTAGAAGTTCGGAAATGAGTTCTGCAAATACCAACAACTTTTTGGATTTCGCCGAAACAAAATCCAAGTTGAATTCCTGGAGGATAACTATCCATCTACTAATCTTTTCACAAATTACTCATCATGTCAACACGTATTGAAATGGATTCACAATAGAAATGAAAATGGTCATGCAAAACAATATGTAATGACGGAACCGTTGGAAAGGATGAACTGCTGCAAACACAAGTTTTTCAATGTGGGAATAATTGAGTTCTTGTCTAACCAGGTCTCGACTCAGGTAATAAATCACATATTCTGAGAGAAAATCATCCTCCTGAATGAATACCATACCGATGGTCGAATCCACAGTGGCCAAGTACAATAAGAAATATTTATTATAATTGGGTGGTCGAAGCAGAGGGGTATACGTGAGGGCGGGTTTCAATGCTTCAAAAGAGCATTGAGTGGCTTCTTCCCAATGGACACGTCCTTATTCAATAAACGCATGGAACCCTTTGTGATCTCGACATAGTTTGTGATTAAACGCCATAAACAATTTTCTTTTCCCTATAAACTCTAAGTTGAGGGATTGTGCACGGGGGAGGCAAATGAACTATCGCCTCAACCTTTAGAGGATCGACCATGATCCCTATTTTCAAAACTATGAAACCAAGAATATGACCTGATGTGATGTAAAAACTACATTTGTTTGGATTCAAGTGGATCTGGTAGTAGCGACATCTCTCAAAGATAAGTCAGAAGTGTGCAAGATGATGAGCTCTCTTGCGAGATCGTGACCCTAAATCATCGAGATAAGCCTCGACTATGTGTTTGAGGTTATGGAAAGAAAAAGACATGGCCCACTGAAATGTAGCTCCATTATTTTCAGACCAAAAGCAATCTTCTAATAAGCGAATGTACCCCACAGACAGATGAAAGTGGTTTTGTGTTGGTCTTCGGGCTTGATCTGTATCTGATTGTATCCCGAAAAACCATCCATGAAAGAAAAGGATTCAAAACATGCACATTCATCGACTATCTGGTCAATAAATGGAATGGGGAAATTGTCTTTTGCACATGCCTTGTTCAAATCATGGAAATCCATACATACGAAAATCATACCCTATTTTTTGTTGACTGGAATGGGATTTTGCACCCATTGAGTCAATTGGATGGGTAAGATGAAACTAGCTTGGAGTAGTTTCTCTACTTTAGCCTTAATAGTTGTTTCTTTCCTAGGATTGACTAGATGAAGCTTCTGTCGAACCGGCTTAGCATGAGGATATGTTTTGATTTCATGTTCGACGATTCTTGGATCTATACCTGGCATTTCCTCGTAAGACCAAGAAAACACATCGCGAAATTCTTTAAATAAATCTATGTAGATTTGAATCTCCTCGGGGGAGAATTCCGCTCCAACGAAGATATTCTCCATGATTCCAGGGGTTCTAGAGATATTGATAGGTATCATTTCAGCAATGGTTTCCATATTTACTTCAGCGTAAACAACGTGCATAGCCAAAGGATTGATAGCACAAGCCTTATCTCCAGTCATAGTCGGAGTGAATTCACATTCTTCAATTCTTCTTAACTTTGGGAGGTAGTAAGTTCTATGATGGAGATCATCCTAGGC
Organism: Picea mariana; assembly: GCA_032191745.1. NCBI lineage: Eukaryota > Viridiplantae > Streptophyta > Pinopsida > Pinales > Pinaceae > Picea > Picea mariana. The sequence goes on from JASDQU010210860.1 coordinate 4,098, forward strand.
TCTCTCTGGACTAGTCATTGCCTCAATAATCACCTCTTCTGAGGGAAATACTAAGTCTAAAGAATCAATATTGGCGAGGTAACCTTGAGCCCATATAGGCTCAAAAACTGGATCTAACTCCTATGCGAAAGTCAGGTCTGGATCGGCGGAATATTGTTGGACTGTAGAGTACGCAACTTTTGTCGAGGACAAAGGAATGGTCATGCCATGGTGTCCTGTCCCTTCCATAATGGTTTATGGGGAAGGAAGAGTCCATGGATCGTTAAACTAAGTCGTGAAAAGCAACGATATTTGAAAGATTTCAACCCTAGGATGGTCAGGGGCAGCCGACATGTAATGGAAATTTCCGGTCAGAGGCGGTTAATCAAAAGTACCCATCAAAGGTGGGCACAAACCAACCCCTACGTTGACGATGTCGGGCTGAGGGTTATCAATCACCAAGACCGTGGATACCCTCGATGAAGGGTCAGGACAGGAGAAGGAAAAATGATCAATGGTCACGATCCAGTCGTCGTGTGGAAACAACAAGACCCAGAAACTTGTCGCGATCACTTCTTGAATAACATAAGTCCAGATCCTTCCTAACAAGATATTGTAGTCAAGAGACAGATCGACCACTTTAACTTTGACGCACACAGTCTTCCCTCCTAAATGCAATGGAAAAGAGGGGATTATTCCATGTGGTTGGAACGAACGAACATCGAAAGAGGTAATAAGAGTAGGTTATAGAGACAAAACGGGTTGGCCAATGGCCTTCCAACATGCCAAAGACATCACACATGTTGAGGAACCCTTATCAACGACCCTGTGGAAAATGTTCCGAGTAAAAGTTTTTGTGGTGTAAGCCACTACTATCTGAAACACTACGTGGTAAGGAAGACAAGGTTTTAATTTGGTCGTATCAAGCATGATCATTCCTGGATTACAAGTCTCAAATGATCCTAAGGCAGCTAACAAAGCCTTTATCTAGAAAGGGCAGCTCTGGAGGACTTCCAAAGCTGACATCGCACAAGGGGTTTGTGACAAATCCTCCACTACAAAGTAGTTCTGGGTGGCCCTTGCATTTGGGTTGTGAGAATATTTATTGAATGCACCTTTGGGGATGCATGTCATTGTTTCACCTAACGTCTTCTCAATATGGAGAGGAAGAGATGGGTTTTCAACTTCTTTACCCTTATTAGAGGTGTTTGACATTCTGTAGTCGCATGTCCTAGTTGTTATGTCAACAATACCTTTCATCATGTACACATTCATGGATGAAGGATTACTCGAAGATGGATGGGGTCCCTAACTCACCCATTCCGTGCTTGGAGAGGATTGACCTAAATTTTTCCCATGTGGAAAGGGATTCGTTAACACGGTAGGTTGCTGCTGTGCCAATAACTTTTGGGCCTCCGCAAGTTGAGGGAACTGGTGAGTCAGATCGTCTTCCTTGCAAAGATTACAGGGATACTTCAAATTCTTCTTTTCAGTGTTTCCCTAGCCAACATTATTGGTAGGTTTCTTATCCCCCTTACCCTTCTTTCGTTGTTTCTTCTTTCCATCAGGTTGTTGGGAGGCCTTCGAGTTTCTCGATTGCACACTGTGTACATCCAACTTTTGAGTAGGGGGAGCAGCCAGACAAATGGTCTGGCTGGCCACTGTCTATTTTATTGACAATTTTTGCAATTGATTCGACAACTAATCAACGGGCTTCATTTTCCCTAAACCTAAAATACCATCGGCATGTGGTCCAGATCTTTGTCTGGTCTTGTCAAGTATCGATTTTGGTGCGTCTGGTAAAAATTCATAAAGTAAACCAGACTGAGAGTAAATGAGTTCTAGTTGTTGGGCTCTTCTTATCGCTTCTTCCTCTAAGAAGACCCCTGAGGTTGCGATGTCTTTGGATAATTATGGTACCAAAAACTTAAAGAACCACTCAAGAAGGAATGTTGGTGGGACTAGCTCTTTTATCAAACTCTTCTGGCGTCTCCATTCTCGAATGTGATCTGAGATATGGTCTTCTTTTGTCTGCTCAAAGTTGGCCATCAATTCAGTCCCGACATCGTATCTCACAGGTAATTGGAAATGGTTTAAGAAATTCATTGCCAATTCACCGAAGGAAGAGTATCTTGAGCGGTCAATCTCGATGTACCATTTTTCTGCACTCCCGATGAGAGTGCGTTGAGATAAACACAACTGGATGGAGTCATCTCTCAAAGAGATGGACGAGCACCATAAATGGAAGGTAGTCACATGATCGCCCGGATCTTCGTTAGGCTTGGCATTGAACTTTGGGATGCCCAAAGGCAACTTGGTCAGCATAGGGGGCCAACGTGGATTATGACAGATGGGGTCGTTTAATAACCTTCTCAAGTCTCACAAGTGAAGATTTGCCAGAAACAGTAATTTGGGTTGTTGATTGTAACCAGGGAAAAAGGAGCCTGGAGTTTGGCTGACACCAAGTTGCCAAGAAAATTTAGGTTGTTGGCCAGGGTTCTGGTAATAACCATGGTCATGAATAGCATACGGATTATGCACTTGTTGAGATGTCATCATATGAATACCGTAATAGGACGTAAAGGATTGGGATTGCGTTGTATTCAAAGGATTTTGGGAAGGTTTTCCCCCTATCGATCCAATGGGCATAGTTGTTGATCCTTGCCTGGGGTTCCATTGGCTATGGAAGGGGTTTCCCCCAGTTGACATCCCTAGAAAGGGAACTGATACCTCCCACGAATTCCAAGTTCCTTGTGAGGAAGGAATTCCTAGGTTTTCCCCCTTTACAGAAATAGTACCCTACATAGGATTTTGTTGTCCATAACCGAGGTTTCCCCCGGTTGAGATGGCATATGATGAGAAAGCGTTGTTACCAAACATGTCGAAAAAAGAGAATGGTGTAAAACCTACTGGCATGCTATAAGAAGGTAGTCCTTGACTCCCTTCTCCAGGCAAACTGTAATTTACATTCGGTCCGACGGAATGTTGGTGATCTCTACGGAGCGAAGGGGACAAAGGAGGTATATAACCCCCTCTGTAAGGGAAAGCATTATAGGGAGATGAAGTGCCCCCCATAGATCCTTGTAGAGGAACGTTGGAGATCCCTACCTCGAGACCTGAAGTCTATAGAGTGGAGTAGGAAAGTATAGTGCTTGTACCGAAGCCGGGCAGCCTGTATGAGAACAAAGGGCCTGTCACACTCTAAGTGAAAGGAGCAGTGATCACCGCCATAGATAGAATTAGACCATTTCCCAAGTTAGAGGCAGTCGAGACCATAGTGGCCCGGACCGATGACGGTTGGTTAGGAGGTGGAACACCCGCTGTAGTGAAATTCGTAGAGAAAATATGATTATTCCCTAAATAAGTAGCAACATTTGTTTCCATCGCTGCTTGTGACACTACCTGACACTCATAAGGTTGAACCTATATGACGATGGGCACGGATAGATCATTGATTAGAGGGTTATAGGTACCAAGAGCTTATGCTCCGAGGTCAGAAATGATTGGTCCCTCCGTAATCAAATGTTCTCCTCTTGGAGATGAGTCGGGCATAGTTTCCTGTAACTCAGTCGCCTCAAAAGACCCCTGCTAGTCTAGTTTTCACCTTAGCAATGGAGGGGGTGGCTTGAGTTCAACCGGTGGCAGGCCCAAAATCCTTTGTGATCAGCGAAGCTATTGATCCTCCACTATGTGAGAATATCAAAGACATGTTAGGTATTTCTATAATCGTTTAAAAAACTGTCACACAGTAGAAAAAGTTCCTATGAGGTAATACAAGAAGATCACTAGCTAGTTGTAAGAACAATTACAACAACCAACACTAGAGAAACTTACCGGTGCAAGTGGAACTCGAATATGGAAACACCCTCTGGGTATACTCTACAAATTGTGGCTCGATGTCTACCCTAGGTACCGCGGTATACCCTTGTAGTCCCCTATGTAAGTCACTAAGATAAAGGAAACTAAGTTTCCAGCGCGTGAATAGTCACTAGGTGGGTACAGTCGATAGTTGGGTGGACCGCAATGAGTAGGGTATCAAGAAAAAAACCTATCAAGGGTTTCGAAATAAAGTGTTTCTAAAGACGACTGAGGACCTCGAATGGATTCGAGACCCACAAATCTCCGTGGAAAATGCGATCAACGGAATCCTAAGATAATCCCTCTATATGCGTTCCCCACTACGCTTGGTCTAGCTTTGGAGGGGTTATCTTCACTACCTTTTTGCATGCGACCTCGTGTTTATCCCCTGCATTAGAGGGGGGTCCCAGATAAATTTCACGGTTACTAGACTTTCAAGCACTCCCTAGCAAAAACTCTTATTTTTGTTTTTGTAGCCTTGACGAGTTTCCTCTCCAATCCTAAATCAAGGGTCTAGCCTAGTCTAAATTGAATAACCCTTCAAACACAAAGTCTAATAACTTTTAATTATGTGTTAATTTTAGTGGTTGTCTTAAGTCAAAAGGAATGAAAGCGAAACCAATGATGTTCTTTAAGAGATGAAAGAGGAGAGCATAAGATGATACTGGAAACAAAAGTACGTATTTCTTCATAAATAAAGATTTTCCAATTGAAACTCTTTCACCAAAATTTCTGTAATTACTTTTCTCAGATCTTTGAAAAGAAAAACTCAAAACAAGATTTTGCTCGACTATGAGCTACTTAATGTCCTTAAGCATTCAAGTAAAGAACTTAATAAAACTTTCTTTTTCCTTGGTAAATGAAGAAACTTAACCTAAACTACTTTACCAAACAAAGAAATGAAAGATTTTTTTATTGTTTTATGCTTCAAAACAAGAAATTTGAAAATGAATTCTTTTCTTTTCTTCCAAAGCAAAAAATGGAAAAATGACAACAAGACACGACCCAGAAATGGCTTCTAGCCCAATCACAGATCGCAGGGAGTCACTGACAATACCAAGTAGGCAGATCAAAGAAGATTCACCGACTTGTCTAAAAACCCTATTTAAAGAAAACACAAGAAATATTTGGTCAAAACAAAGCTAAATTGAAGTCAAACCTAGGCTATAGACTGTTATAACAGAGACCAGTACTAGATCAAGAAAACCCTTGTAGAGTGTGAATCCTGAAAAGGAAGAGGATGAATGCCTCTTCTTTTTAAAAGACAAATTCTCAACATGCACGCTACTGACACTTCAACAACTAGTGTATGTACACGGGTTTTCCAAGGGCAAGGTGCATATGCACACGTGCAAGCCCACTACAAGCTGCATACACCTCTGTAACTCCTCAAAAAAATGAAAAAAAAACAGTCCAACACAGGCAGGGAGTACTGGTATGGAAGACCAACATCCCTTAAAGAAACAGAAGCTTACAAAAACTTAGAAAGTAGTGAATAAATTGATTCAAATCACCCAAAACGAAATATCCCCAAAGACCCTAGAGGCTTCCCCAATACGGTCGCCAATTCTACTGTAGCGGGAAAACCCCTCTACGGACTACACCAAGGGTCTAAAGTATAGGCAGAGCTAACCATCTAAATTCTCCTACTTTTAATCATTATCCCAACACTACCCCACAATCATACATAAAATACAAGAGAAATGGATCTGGTAGGCCTACCTTAAACTTCACATCTGGTGTTGATCCCTTTGTGCTTGGTTGTTTCTTGATTGCAAATATCCTCCCAAGGCTGACCTGCATTCATCAAAAGAAAAAAAAGAAACTACAAGCATGCATTATACATATGTATTAGTGGGTTAGACATCATAAACAAGAAATGTAAACCAATCATATAATTTTAAGACATCATTTGGCGAGATGGAAAAAGTATTTCTTTATATTAATCTCACAAAAAGTCACTTACAACATGAGACTGGAACTACTCCTCGAACTTGGTCCTGGGCTCCTATTCACTATGCACCAACTACTTCCATGCCTTCTTCTCCTCTTTAGTTCTCTCTCAGGGAAATGGTAAAGAGCTTTGGAATTGGGGAAAAGGGGGATTGATAAAATGGGCAGAGTTTCTTTGCTCTTGTGCTTCCCTTTGCAATGGGACCCCAACCCCTTCTTTTATAGGCCAAAAAGGGATAGTAACGGTTGGGGTGATTGGCTATGGGCAATCAAATGGTTAAGTAATGGCCCGGAAACCAATATCCTATGCAATTTTCCACTTTCGTGATATTCTGTGAGTGTATGTGGGTTGTAGTGGGTCAGCAGGCGTGTGTACGTGGGCAATAATGGTGTAGGGTGCATACACCTTCAAAAAAATGGTTTTTAGAAGAGTTGTTCAGTGATGGCTTGGAAAATATAACAAGTTTAGATGGCCCGATGACAGGTATGCATGTCGGGTGCAATTTAGGGTTATAACAAGAGCATCTCCACCCGAAATTGATGGATTTATGCCACGTGTCCTCCCAGAGGATGGACAGTCCCAAATGACTTCGAGACTTCGGGACTTTTAGAAATTCCACCCTCCTGCATGTACACAATGTTAAGGTTCATGCACTCCCATCCATATCCAACGATTGTTGATCCTCTATGCTCAGATCCAATAGATGGGATCTGTTCTTCTCCTTTGTGCTTCCTCTGTTCACTAGACAATCGATCTGATGGTTGTTGTTTCTCCTCCTCCTAAAGTTTTGACTTCTTCTTCCTTGGAATATTTTTTTCAGTGTTCAAAGGTTTCGACCTTTCAAATTTCTCCTGTGAACCCAACTATCTGGATCTCGCTTGCGCTTCTGAAAGAATTATCTCTTCTGATCTTTAGAACTTAGAACAAGTCCGTCACCCATGCACCCCTTGCATTATCCCTCCTGAGCTTTATCTCCTCGAATATTTTCGATCTCTCATGCACTCCTTGTGATAATGGGATTTTGTCAAACTCAGATATGAATTATTTCTTGAAAATAAATCCTTCTCACCCTCCTGGCATTCTCCTTGATCGATGCACACCTTGCAGAGCTTCTCTTTATAGAGTATTTAGTAACTCTGTCCCTTTACAAACTCAACACACCTTCCTTCATATGCACTCCTTTCACTTCTGTTGATGAAGGTTCAACGCTATCTCTCCTGAGCTTCTCTGAGGCTAACTCACCTTTGTCAACGCACTCCTTGCGGACGATGTGCACTCCTTGCACTCGAAACTCAAAGACGAGAAACAATTGAAACCTATGCAATACTTCACCAGTTCATACATTCAATCCATGAATGACATATAAAAGATTAACAATAAACACAAACATACAAACACATCATGTGCAGGAAAAACTTATTTTCTATTATCTATGTGTGTCTATACAGATGTTTACAAAAATTGGACTGCAATAGAGACCCAGTTCTCTCAAGATATCCTAACCTAACACTCTCTCAAGTACTTCTTATATTATCATACCTCTCTCAAGTTCTACTTCAGAGACCTCTTTGAATCTTCCTAGACCTCCTAATGAAATTTGATACGAGCTTGTCCTCTCTCACCTAACTTCATCTATTACATTGAAATTTTCATAGATGGCCATCTAGTTTGAATTGAAGCTAGATCCATCAACCTGTCATCCATTAAAGGCGACCTTATCTTCTACCTGTACAAATACATGGCTTGGTATTCACTTGACCTTGCAACATGAATTCGTATGGTATTATATTTCAAATTTAAAAATGGGAGGATTAATGCCTCTCCCTCTCTGAAATGAGCGTTGATGTGCTTGAATGCTAGTGCGTTGCTGAGGTGGAGAAATCTCCTACATCATACTCCACTTATAGGAAAATCATGAGCTCTTCATCATGATCTCCTCTTCTCTAGTGTTGAAATCCTCCTGAATTTCAAAATCTTCCTTGGAGTTGTCCTCTTGCTCCTCTCTAGCTATGTTGTTGTTGCGTTTTCTTCTTCTTTTGTTTCTTCCCTACTTCTATGGCAAGATATCTTCTGTAAATATCCCCTTTGTTGACTGCTTTTGCTAATATCAACATTAGCTTCCTTATTTCCTCTATCACCCTATCCAGTTTCTCTAGTGGCTATCTCTTCTTATGCATTCTTCTCTGTTTTACTTCTTTCTCAAACACGTCAAAGGGTATATCAAATTGATCCCCCACATCATTTTATTCTCCTGCGACATTAGTTTTCCACCCTGATACAGAATCCAATTCCATAGTATCATCACTGAGTTGTTTCTTAGCTTCCTCCTTTGACATATTGGTTTCTTCTATCAACTCCTCTGCTGGTACATCCTAAGTCTCCTCTAATTTCTCTCTTAGATGGTATGCTCCTCCATCTGTCTCCAACTTAGCTTTTTGTATATGCCTACTTCTCTCTAGGGTTTGCAATTCCTCATGCATCTCAGCAAACCCTATGTTGTTTTCTTCCTCTTCTGATGTAGGCTCCAGTGCTGCATTCATTTCCTATTCAGCTTCCTCAATGAAAATTTTGAGAAATTCTGTCGAATGCTCTTCTCCTGAAATTTGCATGACTTTCTTCTAGCAACCATCTACTTTTTCTGGATTGTCCAACCAATCCTACAACATCCTCAATTCTATCTCCCATGGTGTGAGCATATCCACTATTTTCTCCTCTTCCTCTTTTCCTTGGGGAGATTATGATATCTTCTCCTTCATCATGACAGTTACTACTGGTTGTCCTTCCTCTGCTACTACACTTTCATCATGTGCACCAGCCTTCACTTGGAATTTTTATAGGAATTATTTGATCCCTCCAATAATTAGAATTTTCCTCTAATCCTCTTCCTGGATGGTGAGAGTATATGACTTCTCATCATCTTCATTCACATGGTCTGCAAATCCACATGAATCTTCACCAATCAACACTCCTTGCTGACATGAACCCACTTCTGATCTCCTAAGACTTTCAGACAATATCGTTTCTTCCCCCCTACCCACCTAGTAATTCAGGACTTCTTTTATGCCCACCTAGTAATCTATGAGATCAGCCTACCCCATCGCATTGCCTACCTGGAAACTTGAACTTTCATTACCTCTCCTTTGGCAGTATATGATACCTTCCATTGATCTCTTCCTATTTCCCACCTGGAATCTAAAGTCCATTTATGCCCACCTGGAAGTTTATGATATATTTATCTAATCTCACCTCCTCCTCATCACTGAGGTGTCTCCCAATTTCTGGTTCACAGATGTGAATCTGTTCCTTCTCTGTGTCACTAAGGTTTTCTAATTCCCTCAGCCACCTCCTTACCATTCGTTGTTGTTTTCTGGACAACAACTTTTGAACATGCCATTTTACCTTCATGTTCAGAGGACATTCATACCTCCATTGTAGCTTTGCCTCTTGTTGCATCTTCAATTCTAGTTGTTCCATCCTTTCTCTTATTTCATTGAGCTCCATATACATCTTTGGATTTCATTTCTTCTTGTAGCCTTCTCTTCGACCATGCTCATGGCCTTCAATAGTCATTTCCACCTTCTACCTCTTCTCCTTGAAAACCTATGGATCATTCTAAATCCGAGAGCCTCTCCATCTTCTTTTATAGCTCACCTGGTTGTTTACGTTTTTTCTACTGCTCCGCGAGTGAAAAAATATTGTCACAGAGCATCAATAACCTGCTTCCTTCACCTTATGTCTACATGCAAACTTTAACTTCTGATACCACTTGATGTTATCATATTATCTCCTTTTTATATTTCTCCTGAAATCTATAGACGAAAATTAGCTCTGATACCACCTGGTATCAGAGTATATCTTTTCACCGTCTCTCCTTTGCCTACATCTACAGACAATTAACAACTTTGTCCTCTGTCTCCTTTGTCTACTATCTGCAAACAAAATTCAGCTCTGATATCAACTGATGCAGTCCCCCTTCCCTCTTGGGATTCTATGACCTCCCCGTCTAGGATCTTTCTAATTTCTGAGTCGAATTGACTCTTCGAGCTCCTGATTGAACCCAAATCAATTATACACATGCCCCTTTTCCTTCTGTATGCAGGTTCTATCGGACCTGTGAGCTATTCATGTGCACTTCCAAAACACTAAGGTTCAGGCACTAGCTCCTTCTACGATTAGCCCCTTCTTCATATGGCCCTGGGCTGTGTCCTTATGAAAATGCGTGATTACGGGCCCGGGAAAGAGTGGCTTTAGACCAAGCCACTTTTCACCCTGCAATTCACCTCCATATGCCACGTATCCCTTTGTTAAAACCATGGTTGAAATTGCGACTTGCTCAAGGAAAATTTACATCCAAGCATGTCTTGGCTCCGCAATCCTTCCCATCCATCGATCTCTCACTTTCATCAATGATCCATGATCAATGGATGCTATTGAATCCTCTTTATTTCCTTCTTCTTCCTCCTTCCATGCGCAATCCCAGATCTCCACGATATGTAGACACGTAGCTCCCTTCCAAATCAACGGTTGTGGTTGATTCCAGACTTTTGGCCTTCGGGAGTTTCAACTCTCAACCTTTGATTTTCTCTGTGTGAAAATATTTTAGAGTAGAAGATCTATCAACACCTGTCCCCCTTAATCTACAATCATGATCTCCTCTGCTTTCCTCTGAAATCCTATATTTGGTGCTACATTTCCACCTTCACATAGACGAGTCTCATCATTTCGAGACTTAGGCCTTCGGTGTTCTCAAAGATCACCAAACGAAAATCTCTGGAGTGAATCTTTCTGAAGTGTCGGATCTTCTAATACCTGTCTTCCCTGATCCAACGGTTATCCAATGAAATGAATCTTTGTCCTCCCCATGTCCCCTCATAGATCAATGATCCACGTTTTTCTTTAGGGATCAACGACCCTGAATGCTTCAATCTTAAGCAATTCAGAACATTCTGAAACTCCACTTCTCAAAAACCCCGGAGTACGATCCTCTGAAGTTCATGATCTGGTGACATCTATCCAACCTAGATCAACGACTATCGTCTACTTCAGCTGCTCGGGCTTCGGCAACTTCAAACTGTTCTCCTTCACGTTCTACTGGAGTGATTTCAACTGAAGTTCACAATATTTTTCCACATGCCCTTTCTGGATATGATGGTCCAAATTCTCTTTGGGTCTTCTCTCTCCAACTCTTTATCTCTCTGGCACTTTAGGATTTGGGAGTCTCAAACTTCTATGCACTCATTTCTCCTGAAGTACTTTCACCCAGAGACATAGATCTGCTGACAATTTTCGCCTCACAGATCGATGACCCTTGGCTCTTTCGTTATTCAGGGTTTGGTTATTTCAACATTCCATCTCCCATATTTCTCTTGATCTCACAATTCGTTGACACGTGTTCCTATGAATTTGATAGTTCATATTCCCTTCAACTCTTCGGGGTTCGAAAGTTTAAAACTTATGTGTGCTCATTCCCTCTGGATCATCTCCACCCAAAATTGATGGATTTCTGCCACATGTCCTCCTAGATGATGGATGGCCCCGAATGACTTAGATACTTCGATACTTTTATGAAGTCCACCCTCCTGCGTGTACACAACATTAAGGCTCATTCACTTCTGTCTGGATCCAATGATTTTTTATCCTCTGCACTCAGATCCAATAGATGGGATATGTTCTTATCCTTTGCACTTCCTATGTTCACTAGACACTAATCTAATGGTTCAGTCTCCTCTCCACAACCGATATTATGGCTATTGTCACTCCTCTGACTAATATTTTGACTTCTTCTGCCTTGGAATATTTTTTTCATTGTTCAAAGGTTTCGACCTTTAAACTTTCTCCTACGAACCTGACTATATGGATCTCGCTTGTGCTTTTGAAAGCACTATCTCTTTTGAGCTTTAGGACTTAGAAAAAGTTCGTCATCCACACACTCCTTGCATTATCCCTCCTAAGGTTTATCTCCTTGAAGATTTTTTATATCCCATGCACTCCTTTTATTTCTAGGATTTCATCAAACTCAGATCCGAAGGATTTCTTAAAAAGAAATCTTTCTCACCCTCCTGGCGTTCTCCTTGGTTGATGCACACCTTGTAGAGATTCTCCTTACATAGTATTCAATAATTGTTTCCCTTTACAAACTCAAAACAAAGTCCTTCATGTGCACTCCTTTCACTTCTGCTGATGAAGGTTCAACGCTATCTCTCCTGAGCTTCTCTGAGGTTAACTCACCTCTGTCAATCCACTCCTTGCAGACTATGTGCATTCCTTGCACTCGAAACTCAAATACGAGAAACAATTGAAACTTATACAATACTTCACTAGTTCATACATTCAAGGCATGAATGACATATAAAATCTTAACAATAAACACAAAAATACAAACACATCATGTGCAGGAAAAACTGCTTTTCTATTATCTTTGTGTGTCTATATAGATGTTTACAAAAAATGGAGTGCAACTGAGTCCCAGTTCTCTCAAGCTCTCCTAACCTAAATCTCTCTCGATTTATGCTTCTGCTATCAGACCTCTCTCGAGTTATTATTTTGAGACCTCTATGAATATTCCTAGGCCTCCTAATGAAATATTATACAAGATCTCCTTACAAAAGAGGGGCTCCACGAGATTTTCCTCTCTCACCTAACATCATCTATTACATTGAACTTTTCATAAATGGCCATCTATTATGAATTCAACCTAGAGCCATCAACCTGTCATCCATTAAAGGCGACCTTATATTTTGCCTATACAAAGACATGGATTGGTCTTCAATTTACCTTACAACATGAATTTGTATGGGATTATATTTCAAATTTTTAAATGGGAGGATTAATGCCTCTCCCTCTCTGAAATGCACACTGATGTGTTGGAATGTTGGCGCATTGTTGAGGTGGAGCGATGCTCCTACATGATTCTTATAAGGAGATAATTGATTCTATTATGAGATCAACTTCACCTTATTATTTGGAACCATCAGAGTTTCTTGTTTGATTTTCCCTAGCCATAAATAGTACCTTTTTTGAATCATTTTTGGTTTCATCATCTTCATTATATGAGGAATTGTCTTCTCTTGAGTAGAGATTTTTCTTGAAGAATTTCCTTTTATCTTTACTATTTCTATTTTGATATTTCTTTTCTTTCTTGGGATATTCCTCTTCATCACTTTCTGACTTCTTATCATAAGGAAAATATTTACAAAATGACCAACTTTACCACAATTAAAACATTTCAATAGAATCTTACCTTTGTATTTACATGTTCCTTTTTGCAAATTTGTTACAAAGTTTTCCATTTCTTCATCTTCCTTTGAACCATCACTGCAACTACATTATGACTTTGGATTTTTATTGTTAGTTTTCTTTTTCTTCTTGGATGATTTGAATGTCGCTTCCTTGGTAACTAGATTCTCCTATTTTGTTATCATTTCATATCTGGTGAATATCCCATGTAACTCATCCATGCTTATCGTGCCCATGTCTTCTCTTTCTTCTAGGGTTGAAATATTTGGATCAAATCTCATTGGTAGAGACCTTAGTACCTTCTGAACAATGATTGGTTCTTTCATTTCTTCTCCCAATCCTTTAATAACATTCACTATTTCATCAACTCATCGAAATAAGATTGCGATGTATTCATCTTCTTTCATCTTCAGTTGTTCAAATTCACCTGTATAAGTTTGAAGCTTGGCTCCTTTGACTTTAGCATCCACTTCATAAAGATTCTATAGTTTGTCTCATATGTTGGTTGTGGAGCCTAATTATCTTCCTAATTCAAAGGTCTTTATTTTCAACCATGTTTATACTCCATGAATATTGTACACCTCGGAAGAATGTACACCCCTCCATGTGGGGGGGTTGCAAGGGGACTTGTAATTTCATAGTCAATATGAACTGTTCATTATAAGGTCATAGATATGACAGTAGAAGTTGTTTTAGGGTCTTTTCCCTAGAAGGAAACCCTCTTTTATGAGGGAATTGTATTGCGACTGTGTATGTGTGTGATTATTGTATTCTGGGAGATGAAGTTGTGAGAGAAAGAAGAGGAAATTACAACACATGTGATATAGTTTGTATCACTTCATTTTGTTGGATAATAAAAAGGAAGGACCAAGAAATTTATCTAGTGGGAATAGCCCGCACTAGGTGAACCACGTATATCTATGTCTCTATTGTATTATGTATATTATGTTTTTATTTACACACTAGTTTTATTTTATTGTTCCATGATCCTATTTTTCTAACAATTGCTATCAGAGCAAAAGGTAACTTGTAGGAAAAGGGGGTTTCTATTTCGAGTGGGAGAAATGGTGGAAGATGGAAAGTTTAGGGTTGAGAAATTTAATGGCCAAAACTACAAGTTATGGAAGATGCATATAGAATATTATTTATATCAGAAGGATGTATTCCTACCATTGGGTGGAATAGAAAAGAATATGACAGCCATGAAGGATGACGAATGGGAGTTTCTCGACAGAAAGGAACTATGAATGATACGACTAAGCTTGGCAGCGTTGGTGGATTTCAATATTTCAAAACAAAAGACAATGCAGGAGCTGATGGACACATTGACTAAACTGTATGAAAAACCATCGATGTCCAATAAGTTATTTCTAATGAAGAGATTATTTAATATGAAGATGTCATAAGGTGGGTCTATTGTAAAACATTTAAATTAATTTAATATGGTTACTAATCAGCTAATTTTTGTAAAAGTATACTTCGATGATGAGGTCAGTGTTGAAATAATGTAACTGCAAAGAGTATTCTTATTATTATTTGATATATTATTCATTGGATCAATCCACAATGGGGATTGATCCAATG
>JASDQU010210864.1:0-12754 GCA_032191745.1 Picea mariana
ATGCATTCTCATCAAGGACAATACATATTATATTATATCAATCATCAATCAATCAATCCTTTGACATCAATCAATCACTTGACATCAATCAATCAAACCATTGGCATCAATGACAACATGATCCAACAAGAAGCCACTGCTAAACTATTCTTTGAACGAGTGTGGGTACACTTTGGGATCCCACAGTATATCATCTCAGATCAGGACAGCAGGTTCCTCAATACATTTTGATCCAGCCTCTGGTCGATGTTGGACACCAAGCTCACCGTGTCCACAACCTTCCATCCACAAACTAATGGCCAGACAGAGGTCGTCGACTGGATGATCATACACATTCTATGCATGTAAAACTCAAATTATCCATGCATATGGGATGAGAGCCTCCCCTATGTACAACACAACTACAAACAGGATCTCCATATCTCAACCAACCACAACCCCTTTCCGGTGGGATTGGGATTCCATCCACTATGTCCCATGGGCGTAGCCATGCCATTTGCAGCTACTCAGGCAGATTCATCCCATGTCCAGTCTGAGTCTGACAAGGAAAACATATTCATTAAGCGCATTCAACACATCCGCCAATAGGTTCATGACATCTTGGATAGAGCCAATGCTAAGTACAAGCAGCGAAATGATCAACATCGGGTGCCACACAAATTCTAGGTGGGCGACAAAGTGTGGCTACAAATAGAGGATCCAGCTATCTTGAGTTGTCAAAGCAGGCCAACTCCTTCACCAGGGACCAAGTTCAACATAAGTTTCATCATATCATGGAGGAACTCAATGCCATGGGGACCATTTCTTCCTAAGGGGGGAGGAATGATCCAGGTAGATATTGTTGGCCACCCGCCTATTCCACTTGGACCCACACCATTGTTTCTTTCAGTTTTTCAATTTTCTTAATTGTAGCACAATTTACTATTTTTAGCAGTTTTCCGGGTCTTGAACTTTTAGAGTCATTTTGAGGCCCTAAACGATGTTTTTTGGCATCAAATGCTCCGAAAAATATGGGTCTGGGGTCGTAACTTTGGCATACTATATCTGTTTGACCCACATGATACATCGTTAGAAAGATCTATCTAAGGACTACATTGTTGACAATGAATATTGAGTATCGAAAGGACTCATATCCGATGAATATGAGTTCGTTCCATACTCTATATTCTTTGTTATTAGTGTAGTCCTCAGATAGATCTTTCTAACAATGTATCATGTGTGTCAAACGGAGATAGTATGCCAAAGTTACGACCTCGAGAAATTGATGTACCAATTTACCCCGATGGCGCCCATATTCTGGCGTTTCATATCCTAGGGTTAGGTTTTGGGATGTTTATTGTTTTCCATTGTTTCTCAATAATATATATGCCTTCAAGCCTCATTGTAACATAGATTTCAGAGGCTAGTAGCTTCCAAATATCTTCTCAGAGATAAGCTACCAATGCCCTAGCTATTTTATTTCCATTCTGTATGTAAGCATATTTCAGTCATTTGTTGTTAATGAAATGAAGGTTTATTTCTGTTGCATCTCTGCATTTATGTGTGTTTTTGTATTTCGTTGTGTTCCTGCATAAATCTGGATCAACTCCTCAATGGTATAAAAATAATGATTATTCTAATGTATCTTTGCATTGTAATCATAAAATAGATAATATGTGGAAAGTTTATTCATGTACATTATGTGGCTTGCATAATCACTGTCTTGCAAAATGTTGGAAGAAGAAAGTTCTTCACAATAAATTCTTGTCAAATAGTAAGGAGATGAAATATGAAGACCGTCATCCTCGTCATAAAGGCAAAAAGGAGAAAGGACATGAAGTCATGGAATTTCTACACTCATTGTAATATGAGTAGGCATTGGATCGAGAAATGTTGGAAACTTCAACCACAATTTCATCCCAAGAAGGATAAAAAGATTGTGCAAAAACCCATACAAAAGGTGGTTGTTAAAGAAGTGATGGATCAAGTGATCAATGTTCTTGTTCCAGTCTTCGAAGAAATGCAGCCGCCGAAAGAAGGTACCCTTGAGTGGTTGGGTAAGAAATGGATATCATTCTTACATAGCCAATATTAGCATACATTGTAGCACCTCCAATCATTTTTCTTGTTTCCATTGACTAAAAATAACACGGAGGAAAAATAACTTCGTTTGTATGAGCAAAATTGACAAATATCACTTATTCACAATGAAACTAAGTATATATATCATTTGGTTGTTCATCGTTTAGTTTACCACATGTTGCACTGGATTGTACATGGTGTTGCTACCACCATGCGATTCATTCCATTTGCAGCCTCTAGCACGAATTGTCAACAAGAATAATAGTGTACGACATGCATATGGTTATGGCCCAGTTGTTCCTCAAGAGTGCAGTCATTGTGGCTATAAACTCAATATGGCTGGGCCCATATGGTATTCCCCGATACATGATCCTGACTGGGTTTCGTCCATATTATCAAATGTTGTTTCCCTCAAATCTCGCTATCATGCATTTGACAAAATATATGTTGTCTTGACATAAATATGTGAGGAGTTACAAGATGTACCACTTTATGTAAGTCTCCACAATTTATGTGCACCATTATCGTGTACTTCTCCATCAACAGTCATGTTTCGATTAACAATTATAAATATAGGATACAATATCTCAGGAACTCATGAAAATCCACTTGTCTTGAAGAAAGATGCCCCAATGCACATTATCTAGGATATTATGCATTGCTATACTAAAACCCATCCAGTGAAGGGTCAACCCAATGATCAATCAGGAAGTGTCATCCTTGGAAAATAACCTAATTCGAAGGAAAATTTCACATGGGCACAATCTGCTCTTAGCAAAGAGCAGAGTAAAAAGGTTTCTCGATTTCTTCCTAATCCTAAAAATTATTGGGGACCAAATCCCAGGGATGGTCGCCGAATTACAAAAAAAACATGCTTCTCTGATGGGGCTTGAATTTATCAATAGTATATCTCACCAAGAGGAGAATGGGTTGTCGGAAGGAAAGCGACAAAAGTTGGAGGACGAATCCAACCCAACGTGGCAGAATATCTTGATGGTTGTTAGGATATAGAATGTGAAATCAACCAGCAATACAAGGCCTCCAATTCTGGCATTGATCATGTGTTGCCAACTATAGGTTCATGTTGTTTTCCATTTTTCATGTATTTCAAGATTTGATCCATGATTTTGTGCATGCAACCATCATTTGTGGGATTCTCCACTAATGGATATGCCACCTCATTTTCCACTAGAGAATGATACCTCATCTGGGACACCACTTGCGTACATATCGAAAATAATGAGTTTTTTTATGCTACGATTGATTGCAAACGAAAGTGGGTAAGATATTCGACCGATACCGTAAATATCCCATGGTTTGTCTCAGGTGGGTGCCTATTCTGCCATGTTGATTTATGGGAAAGATCCATGGGGATGAGCCCTAGAGATCAATGCCAACTCATCCACAGATGATGACAGGAGAAGGAACCTGCAGGACTTCGACATATCCACTCTTTCCGGGAAGCTAGATGAGACTCAATAGAGCTAGTTGTTGGGGCCTGGAGAGAAGAAGAAGAATAAGTATGTGGATATGGGATGCATTGTGTGCAACAGGACTCTGTTCAAGTGGATTATTATATCGATTTAATATTTTTCAAATGAGAAGCTTGGCTCCATTAACTGCCTGGATCTGAGTCTTGCAGCCCAAGGTGGATGAGTTCAAGGACAACAATATCTCCATATTTTGGCATTTGAAGTAATCCGTCCTTTGTTTTTTGAAGAACTACCACTTTTGGTCAATTAGTGCGAGTTGTTGTTTTGTCTTTATCCATTGTGACTTTGATTGGTTTGGAGAGATCGTGGTTCAATTCCCTTGGTCAGTGTTGCTGGGTTCTAGGCATTTCTGTAGATTGGAAGTTTCGTGGTTACTCTACTCTGCCTCGTCGATAGTGAGAGAGCGATTGGATTTTGTTGTCAGCGTTGTTATGCATTTCTCATATTCTAATATTGTTTCTTCTTTCGGGCAGCAAGGTGGGTATCTAAACAATGGCCAATATTTCACCATTTTTTGGTTTCATCGCCCTTCTTGTCTTGATTGAGCATTTCCAATGATCATGCTGGCCATAATTTTTATGTTACAGGAAATGCTTTTGAGCTATTTCACCGACGTTTTTAACATCAGTCTGAAGTATCCAAAGGTATTGAGAGTTTCCTGTCGATCGTTGCATTGCAAGGTGCTTGTTTTTTTTCCTCTCCAACGTCGATGCTTACTAATTTGTCCTATTCATGTGGGTATCAGTATCATAAATGTCTACAAGTAGCAATATGATGTTTAGAAGTATGTTGTGCAAAGGCAGTTTACCATATGATACAACTATCTCACTGTCAAATTCTTGATTGCAAATAAATGTGCTATCTAAAATAAATCGGAAGCTCGAGTCTCCTCTTGTGGTGGACCGATTCGACTGTCATCCTCACTGGATAGTAAAGCCATATATGGGTAGTCTCTAAAGCTCAAACCCTGTGTAAGGCTTGGATTATATCAGACGCCTTTGAGAAGGATAGGCTTCAATGTTCAAGCCAAGGAATATGAATCTAATTCCTCAAATTTAGTTTATGACAGTGATGTTGAAGAAGAAGTCCTTTCAGAAAATTCTTCTCCACAAGCAGTTGCTCAGAGATTGAAGATTGAAATCTACTTTGTTTCTTGGTGAACCCTAAATGTTGTCTTCAACATTTACAACAAGAAAGTGTTGAATGCATTTCCTTAACCTTGGTTGACTTCAACACTTTCACTGGTTGTTGGATCATTAATGATTTGGGTGTCTTGGGAAACATGTTTAGTGGATGATCTAGATACTGATTTGGAATTTTGGAAGGAATTGGCACCGGTGGAAGTTTCAAATACAATTGGGCATGTAGCAAAAATTGTTAGCATGTCCAAGGTAGCAATTCCATTCACACATATCATCAAAAGTGATAATCTAGCCTTTAGTGTCTTCGTCTCCCATTTCATTCTCGGAGAAATTTTTCCAATGCCAGTCTGTCTCTCACTAATTTCCATTATTGGGGTTATGTCTATCACAGAAAGCATTGTGGTGAGTCTGATAAAGTCCTCTGATCAACTGAAAACATCCACTAAAATGGTGAAGAAATGTATGGTCACTATAAGTGCACTAATACTTTAAGTTTTGGCAATTGGCCATTTTGTTTGTAGAGCAAGTCATTGATACATGGTTTGGGAGTTGAGCATTTGAAGTGCACATATTTTGTAGTGGGGTTTTGCACCACTGGTGTATATATTACTGCACATTTTGTAATGGGTAGATAGGACCATAGGGTTTTTCCTAATTTGTGCACCTTCTGGTATATCAAAGTACCTTGTAAAACCAATGATTATGAATAATTGTAATGGCTTCTTAGCCACTCCTAAGTGAGGAGAGTGAGAGGCGTTATTGTTGCACCTTAAGACTTTACTAGCTTCTTTGTAATCATGATGTAAATAGTGGGTTGAGGCGATTTTCCTACACCATTTTGGCAATTCATTGTAAACTTGACCAAGAGTGTAGTTATGAACTCTTGGCAAGTAAGAAACTTATGCAAGTATCATCAGTTACAGGTTGAAAATTTAAGCAGATGTGGGCTTCGACATTTCATCTCCGAATAAGAAGAGGTGAAGTAGACAGGGAATGTGCCTTTCAGAACATTTTCCTGACAGCCGTTGCAAGTGCTTGAGTTAAATTATGATTCTAAAGTACAAGGAATGAAGACATTTGCATGCAGTTGATGATGGATTGTAGGTCAAAGTTGATACTTTTGGAGGTCCAAATTTTTTTCTCCGTGGGGAGGTGTGATCCAAGAGGATCGTCACAGTCGACACATTTTCAATCGTCTTTAAATATTGCCAACATTATATAGTAAACAAAGAGCTCACACTGAGCTTTCCGATGCATTTCGAATGAAGTCAATTGGACTTCACATGCTAGAGATATGTTTTGTTGATATTTAGGGGAAAAATTGAATTTTTAAAATGTTTAATACATGAGATAGGGTTCTCATAATTATGTATTTTTCA
Organism: Picea mariana; assembly: GCA_032191745.1. Taxonomy (NCBI): domain Eukaryota; kingdom Viridiplantae; phylum Streptophyta; class Pinopsida; order Pinales; family Pinaceae; genus Picea; species Picea mariana. The sequence continues at coordinate 6,076 of JASDQU010210864.1, forward strand.
TTATTTTAAAAGGGATTATTTGGTTCAAAGCCATGTTGGCTTTCAATACCTAGTCTCAAGGAGAGTCCTAAGAAGAGTTGAGATCTTCATGGATGGTTGAGAGATATTCTCAAACCATTCCCTTGAGATATGCCAAGATCCTAGTTTAGGGGATCTTGAGAGATATTATCTCCATGAAAATCTTGATGTGGTTGAGATGGAGATGTTATATAAACCTTTCTTAGGGGTCAAGAAGAGGGAGAGAGAGAGGAAAGAGCTTGTGGAAAGTTTATTGAGAGATTATTGATTCAGAGGATGTCTTTGTAAAGGAGAAACAGGTTGTAGGCTTGTTTATGTAGCCCTTTTGAAGCATAATCAATAGAGCATATTCACGGGATTCATGAATCCAGAGACATAGCCAAGGTGTTTGGTGAACTTTTTTATCATATTGTTGTCAATGTTGTATGTGTGATTTTGATGCATTCTCACTTGGTTAAGTAGATTTTTTGTTTATAAACATACAAAACAATTTTGACAATTTTATGTGATTATTTCCTTAATGAAGCATGGTTAATTAATCAAATTTCCCTTATTCACATGCAATTTTGTCAGTAAAAGATTCTTATTTTGAAAATTTTGATTTAATAAGATTCTCACCATATTTTCAGATTATATTTCTTAGCGACAGTGAAGTAGTGGAGTTTTGTGAAGGAGGGAGTGCTCGAAGACGCATATTGGTGAAGGGTTTTCAGAAAAATCTATTTGAGAAAACCCTCGTGGGTCACATATAGGGTGTCCAATGAGGACGCCACAAGTTGCAAAAGAATTGTCATAGGAGGCCCCGCGAGTTTCCCAATCCAATCTAGTGAGGATGAAGAAAAGTAGAAGAAGGTGCTTATCTGTTGATTCCAAAGCTGAGTAAGGTTTGATGATCTGAAGTCTTATGTATTAATGTTGTCTCATGATTAAATATATTTATTTGTGTATGTTTTGAGTGTTATATGTTAGTATTTTTGGCATATACTTGAGGCATATCTTAGAGGTATTGGCACATGGTTGAGGTACATCTTGGATATTTTGTCACGTTTTAAAGGAACATTTTTGGTATATGCTTTAAGGCATATCTTAAGGGTTATGGCATATTCTTTGAGGCATGGTATATTTTTTGAGGTACATCTTGGATGTCTTGGTACATGGTTTGATGGATATCATGGTGAGTTTGAGCACATGATTTAGAGGATATTCTTGGAGATGTTGGCAGGAGTCTTATGTGGTTGTATCGATTTTAATGATGATGATATATCAATACCAGTGATAGGTTGATTCTCTTATTTATATTCAAGGGAGGAAGGGAGGGAGGAAGGGAGGGAGAAGGAAAGGGAGTTGTAGCTTATTTCAGGTTGGAGCCTGTAAACTAGGGGGTTGGAGCCTCCTTCCAGTTGGAGCTGGAGAATCTAGGGAGTTGTAGCTTCCTTTAGGTTGGAGCCTGTAAATCAGGGGGTTGGTGCCTCCTTCTAGATGATGTTGGAAAATTTTGGAAGTTGGTGCTTCCTATGAATGAAATCTTTTGATATATAAGAAATCATTCTATGGTTTTCTCCCATTTAGGTTTCCACGTAAAATTCTTGTGTACTTTGTATTTGTGGTTATATATTTATGATATATTGAATGAAATCATAAGTGATAAATTCTTAATATCTTGTTGATAAATTGTTGGAAAATTGTTGCGATCTAGATTGTAGTTCAGTTTGTCATATCACCCTCAAACACATGGAAAAACAAAGATTATGAATAGAAGTCTTGGTAATTTACTAAGATGTTTGATAGTGGATGGAACATGTTAATTGGATATGATATTATCACTTAATTTATTTTCATATAAATATTTAGTTAATAAATCTATATAAAAACACATTTTCATATTTTGTATGTAACATTTCTAAAATGAGTAATAGTTTTGGTGATTTTTCCAATTGCAAAGCATGTGAAAAGTGTGGATGTAGAGGTTTTTTAGAATATACTAAATATATACATGAACATGTAAGAAATCCTTTGCAACAAACAAATGATAATTACACAAAGAAGGTATATTATAAAAGGAGAATGAAGACATTTGCAAAAGAGACTTAGTGATGGCTCACCGAAAAAAGGAAATAGTTTCTATGCTAATTTATAACAAACTAAAAAAAATAAGAATACATACCATGAAAAATTATTAGAACGAATTTTTATAATGCATATAAGTTGGATTTACCTATGACACATAGGCATTTCACCAATGTTTAATGTTGCAAATAATTATCATGAAGGCTTTGAAGATAGTGGGATGTTTAATGTTGCAAATAATTATCATGAAGGCTTTGAAGATATTGGGAGATTGGTAAAGGAAATTCCAATAAAGAAACTAGAGGAAGTTCATGAGGTGTTGGTATAGTGGATGTATAATGCGTATCTCAAAAGGAACTTGGTCGACTTGGAGTGAAGTTAAGATGGATCACGGGGTTAAAAAACTATTAATGTATTTTAATATCAATGTATTTTTACCTATGACACATAGGCATTTCACCAATGTTTAATGTTGCAAATAATTATCATGAAGGCTTTGAAGATAGTGGGATGTTTAATGTTGCAAATAATTATCATGAAGGTTTTGAAGATAGTGGGAGATTGGTAAAGGAAATTCCAATAAAGAAACTAGAGGAAGTTCATGAGGTGTTGGTATAGTGGGATGTATAATGCGTATCTCAAAAGGAACTTGGTCGACTTGGAGTGAAGTTAAGATGGATCACGGGGTTAAAAAACTATTAATGCAATTTAATATCAATATATTTTTTAATATATATTTTTAAAATATTTTATAATATATTAATAGAGTTAATATTTTTTTATTATTTTGTTATTATTATACTTTGTGTTATTATTATTATTTTAATATATTATGTTACATAAACATCTTTCTTATATTAGTTCATAATGAATTAATATAAAATATAACAATAATTATAATAGAGAATTTATATTATTATAAATATATATTCGGTATGGTATAAAACATTTAATTTGTTATGTTTTAGTTTTATTACTTATAAATTGATATCATTTTTAACCTGTTTATAATTAATATTATTTATTTTTTTATTCATGAATTTTTGAAGATAAAATTTTAAATATAATTTTTTTATCAAAATATTGACCTAATAAATTTCACTTTTTAAATATGTTTGAAAAAATAAAATAATTATTTTTTATTAATACAATAATTAAAATGAAATAAGATTTAAGATATTAAGTGTCAGAGACTTAAATTTCCATTCAATTTTTTTTTATATACATTTATTCAACCATAATAATTTATTTATTTCTATTCATTATAATTATAATATATAAATACACTTTACTTTCTTTATCGTAATCTCATTATTCTTTCATTGTTTGGTTACACAAAGAAATCATAAAAACTAATTGAATGCCATAAAGTCCTTCATAACTTCTCTTCACCTATTATAATATCCTCTACTATAATTAGTGGAACCACTCCATACTTAACAATTTAGTTCTAAAAGAATATCCTAAATCTTATTCTACTAAGATTAGATACTTGATAACCTATATATGTTTGTTTTTACTAAGTTTCATAGTTTCATAATTATGATTGTTATATCTATAGTCATTTACAATTTAAGAATATGATCAATGCCATGTATAAGGGTTTCTTTGAGGGTTATTTGTTTGCTTTATCTCCATTATGGCTAGACGTTCCCACTCGACTCTTATATCATTGTTATCATAACTTTTAAATGCATCATACCTTATGCACGTTAATGTGATTCAGCGTATAAAGTTTGGGATTATATTAATCTTGTTAAAGTCTTCCATATATGAACATATTTAATTAAAAGTCAATCAATTTGTATAAGATTGTTTCGTCGTATCGTTCAAGGTATAACATGTATTAACTGTTTTTAATGTACAACATGTATTGATGGATTTTAAGGTAGAACATGTATTGATAGTTTTCAACGTACAACACCTGCCATATGAAGCATGACTCATACGTAGGTGGATTTATTGTGTAGTTTTATGAGGAGTTAAAATAGTATTAGCATTGTTTCTTAATTTAATTCCTCACCAAATTTCCTTCGTTTAAACCATGTATTAAATGGTGTATTTAACATGGGACGACCCTGCATGCACCACCTGTGGGGGTTACTATCTTGAGGATATTTCCTTAGCACTTGTCCCGAGGAAGTATACATGTAGAGTCATATCACTTACATGTGTTTAAGCTTTTTCTTGTCATCACCTTAACCCTTTCGACCCATTCCTAACTTGGCTCATTTCACATTTCATAGTTTTGTTTCCTCTATGCCTACACTCATCCTGACAGATTTTAAGTTTTTACAAGACCCTCTCGTATCCCTCGAGAGTTCCTTGAGTTACAGTATGGAAGTATGATTGTTCAGAACCTTATTTTGTTTTACGGTGGAATTATTTATGCAAGAGTCAGGGCATGTTGGGTTGTAGTTGGTTGGTTGAAATTGTCACTTACTGGTAATAGATTTAACCTTCATTATCCGTTCTGGTTTGTTGTATGATTCGTAGGTTTTATGATTCTATTTTACTATCCAATCCATTCAAACTGTTAGTTCACAGTCGTGTTATTCTGTCTGTTCTAGATAAAACATGTCTTTGTAATGTTTATCTTGACAAACTTCTTATCTCTATGTATACTATATAAATTCGTTCCTGTAATAAGATGTATTTTTTCGAATGTGGTGACTCTCGCTTCCAGTTATCCTACGGTCTGAATGGTTTCCCCCTTGGACCTTAGGGAATTTATTGTTCGAAACTCGATTATTCTATGAATCTAAGGCCCAATATACTGTAAGATGTTTTACTATAGATATTATAATTCCTTTTCCCTACTCTTCTCATTCTGTCTATGATTAAAACCTTCTCCAATCATTTATTTTTCCTAAACTTAGTTAAGACTCCTGTTAAAAACAAATGCGATGTTCGCACCGAGTAGTAATGTTCTTTTTATTTAATATTTTGTAATTGTGTCATGAATTAGATTCTTATTCTTGGATATTTAACTAATTATGGGCCCTTTTATTGTTGTGAGGGATACCCATCAACTATTTGACAACCTTGTACACTCGGGTGTGGTTCAAAAGTGACGGAAAGGAATACCAGGGCATTATGTACAACCATGGTAAGTTCCTCTCAATTTTCAAGTGTGGCTTTTATTGATTAAATGAATTTGTACATCGTTCTAACTTGTTTGTTGTGATGGTGAAGATACCAAGGAGGTTGGTACCATGGAGACTCGGAGATACCCTTGCTTGGAAAGGTATTTAGGTTTCATTGCTTAAGTATTTTCGAATTTGGCATAAGAACATGTGACTTCTCTGTTATTGCACTCGATCAAGCTAGTTGTCTGAAATAATTTTTTATATAATTATTCAAGAAAGTTAATATAATTATTCAAGAAAGTTTGTGACTTAGGAGTGTTGCATTTTATAATGTTGTGTACTCTTTACAATAACTTTTTAGTTATAAATAATCATTATTTATCTCTCTGTTAAACTCGATTTATTCACATTCTTTCCTTGTAATGATATAAGTAGTTATTACTTGTTAAACTCCGTTCAATATATCATGAAAGGGTATATATATATATATATATATATATATATATATATATATATATATATATAATGTAACTTGTTGGACTCTATTTAATCTATAAGGATTCCCTTTCGAAATATATACTGTGTACTATGTTTAATCTATAAATTCCCTTTCAAAATATATAAACTGTATCTGATTGGAATATGTTTAATCCATAACGATTTCCTTTTTATTTTATACATTGTATCTTTTCAAAACTCTCTCTCCTCAATACATGTTTCCTATCCAATAATCTCTATTTTAATACTAGGTTTTATCTATGGGTTTTATTGATTTACTAATGGGAAAACAATTATGTTCACACATCTAGAATCATAATAACTTTTGTTTTTTTTTCACAATTTTTGTGCATGAAACTTATTATATGCATCTATCATCTCATAACAAGCATTTAAATCTAATATTGTTATTTATTATTTATAATCAATGATTTTAGCCACAGTAAAACAAAGTAAACATCCAGATAAACATATTCATGACAAGGAAGTAAAACCTCGAACTTGGGGAAACCACATGTTGAAGACCCTCTTCCTCCCAACCTTAGACTAGAGTCTCAGTCAACCTCTCTCACCCCAGAGCTGAGTTAAGAATCCAAGGGGCTGTCTACATGGCCTCTTGCAGAATTTTGGGTTCCAACTTCAGTTTTTGCATAAGCTATAAATTTACCTCGCGCTCATTCACCACTTGTCAGATTCAATTTTATACATGTTCACAAATTCTCCTATAAATATGGAATGTGTCTTTTTGAAGTTGACATCCATAACTTGCCGCTTGGCCAACCTTTTTCTATTCCTAACTCCCCCTTTAAGAAGTGCTTCAAATGTGCCCCTTTTTGCACATGTGTTTATTTTCATAAAATAATAAGGTTTTGCATTTACAATTTGGTCAATAAACCAATTTTTCTTTTGGAAAAACAATTAAAATTATCAAATAAAATTAAAAATTAAAAATTCAAATAATATGGTATCACACTAACCACTTTATCTTATTCATATAAAAAATGGGT
>JASDQU010210865.1:0-18707 GCA_032191745.1 Picea mariana
TAGTATTCTGTCACGGTTTGTTCCAGATCCGGGTGGATCTGTGGAGATTGGTCTGTGTCCGCACTCACGAATTTATCCTTGAACAGTAGGGAGTCAGTGAATGAGGGGGGATATGACTGGGCAGAGGCTTATGGCAGAGGATTATGAAAAATTTGGAGGAGAGGACTGTATTTGGCTATTGGATATTTTCTAGTTTTGGGAGTTTGGTTTTGGAGATTGGGTGAGCTATTGTAGGGGGCATCAGGTTGCTGGGAGTTTTGGGCTCGGGGGCCAGGAATCCTCACAGAATCCTGGAGCTAGGAAGACAAATAGGCTGCTCCTAGCCGGCTAGGTGGTTAGTCTGTTTTGGACAGGGTTTGGTCAGAGCATCAAGCAAAGTCTAGGTAGAGCAGTAGAGAGGACGATCAGAGGTCGAGAATTTAGCATCAGACGGAGGTATTTTTATGTACGCATTCTCATGAGCATGTGAAAGTTATTTAAAATTATTAGCATGTTGTTCATAAGTTTAAATTTTTGCTTCTTATATGATGAATATAGAAATTACTTATTGTTTATACGTCAAAGTAATCTTATCTGTTTAAATATATGAGTTTTAATAGGCTTAATTAATTTAGGTCTCTACAGCAACCCGAATCACTTTTCAAGAAGCAGTTGTGTCATCAGCTAGAGAAGAAATATATATAACTCCCAGATTGACTATTGCAGAACATGTCAGAGGTGATATAATATTAAAGACATGGGAGGCCAATATAGCCGAGAGTAAAAGAACAGACAAGGAAATAAAAGAGGATTGTGAAGACGTTTTTCATTTTCTTAATAAAGAATCACTAGGCCTTGGAAAGGACGATGGTTCTGAAATACTAGCACAAATCAATATTGTAAAGCATAAACTTGACATCAAAGAAAACTTAGAGGAAGACCAAGCTGAAATTTCACAGTTAAAGCAAGTTGGCATCGCTCAAATAGATAGATGGATGGTAAATCCAAATTTACAGTTACAGTCAATTATTTCTAAAGATAAAAGGATAGAAGATAGGTTGCCACAATTACAAAATAAGTTGTATCTTTTTGAAGCAAAAGATGTGACAGAACCTTCTAGACTAGTAGTACAATTTCAAAGCAGGTGTGTGGAATGTCTTGAGCGAGGAAAAGGGAGTTCTTCAAAGAATCAATGAAGTAACATGTACATATCTGTTTCTACCGGTATGAGAAAAATATAGAGAAGAACCAAATGAAATAGTTCAGGTTTTCATTTTGTAACTGTTATTATCTAGGAATAACGAGAATTCCAACCACCTAGGGTTGAGAACCTCTTGTATAAATATATTTTCAAAAGACTAAAGAAGGGTTGGATTTTTTCCATGTGTAGTTGAGAAATCTCTCCTCATTTAGGATTAATACAAATACAGATCAGAGATTCCACATTTTGTTCATTTGAGTTATGTATTCTTCTTTCTTTCCACATTCTAGTATATTTTTATATATCTCCTTGATGAATTCTTTATCGCAATTTAGTACAACATCTACTGTGGTTACATTTAATTTAGTAATTTAATAGCGCACAACTTTTCCTTTATTTTACTGTTAGTAAATACAAGACCCGTGAGTTAATTAGATTGCTACATTTTATGCTTCATTTAAGGTTATATCCTCTATTTTATTCTCCTATAGAGAAGTAAGATTCTTTTGTAATAGATGCCTTTCTTTGTTTATCATATTTATGTTTTTCTCTCATTACACCCAATGCTTTTAATTTTATCTCAGACATGAAAGACGACCTCTGAGCTGTTATGCTATTAATTCATTTGTAGGAATTTTTCTCACATAACAGAGGTCGAAAACACAAACACTAAAACCTCCTTTATTTTTGGATGCCTTGACATTATACTTTGAAGCCTTAAGTATAAACTCAAGAACAACATCTTTTTGGTGCCATTGTCAGGGACGGAGAAATGAAGTTATTTTTCCCTAGGAGAACAACATTGGTAAGTTTCTCTCTTTGATAGTGAACAAATATTGAATACATTATAAGGCTAATTTTTTATCTTTCACTTGGAGACTTCACAACTAATAAACTAGCATTTATTCGAAGAAATACCTGAAAGAATCCAGATGGTATGCAAATTTCGCCTCTATCTAACCCTGAAAAACTTTTGAAACCAAGGGGATACCTTAAAAAGACTACTGCATCAACAAGTAAAGTTTATCAACCCAAATCTGATACTAGGGTTTTATTTGAACAGTTAACTCTGCAAGAAGATTTTAGCCAATTATTTTCTGAAGAAACATTTACTGTTAGAATCGAAACCAAAACCTTAAAACCAGAGTTGGTTTTACCCGAGATTAAATCTGAGACTGTTCCAACTATCTTGTTTACCAATAAAGGTAAAAAATCCATCTCAATACCTGCTTTAGTTGATATTTCACCAGTTCCTGAAGTCAAGCTTCCAACCTCTCGAATTTTTGAAGAAGACATCTTATACTCTGACTTGACTCCTGTTGGTTCTCCTTTTTATACATCCTGTACATCTAAAGAACCTAGCCCTCATTTCCCTTTTCCCTCTTTTTCAGATTTTCTATCTCCTGAAACTTTTTCACTTAACCCTGAAGGGGCTGAAAGGTCACTACACATTCTTGAAAAACCTTCCCATAATCCCAAAGTTTCATATCTTAAATTATCAATGGTTGCGTCTGGAGTAGGTGGTGTTGGAGGTGCTGTAGGAGGTGGTGACGAAGGTGCTGGACATGGTGTTGGAGGAGGAGGAGGAGGCATTCAAGGACCGCCCCTACCTCCTATAATTATTTCTAAAGTAGCTACTAGGTATGCTCCTTTGGTCCTCCCAGTTCCCCTCCATGATTTACCCGAAAACTATATGAAAAACCTACCAAAGTTCACTGGAGAGGGAGACTTAACCGCAACTGAGCACGTAAATTTCTTCGATCAATTCATTGATATCCTTGGTCTTAAGAACGAAGACGTTTATTCAAGGCTTCTAGTTAAAACCTTCGAAGGACAGGTAAGAACCTGGTTCCTAGGATTTCCAGCAGATTCCATAGGATCATATGACGAGTTAGAAAGTGCCTTTATCAGACAATGGGGAGAAAGAAAAGATCACCTTTATTATCTAACCGAGTTTGGAGCTTTAAGGAAGAAAAATCAAGAAACAGTTCTTGAGTTTACTCAAAGATTTAATAAATTGTATAATAAGATTCCAGTTGCGGTTAAACCTTCCCAACCTACAATGAAAGTAACTTTTGTTGGGGATTTTGATCCTAGTTTTGCTTTGTTGTTGAGGGAAAGAAGATATGTCGACCTCACTAAAATGCAGGACGATGCTGTAGAAATTGATTCGAATATGATGGAATCATGGAAGTTAAAAGCTAAATTAGAGCCGGGGATTAAAGAAATCCGACGATACAGAGAACAAGCAGGACCCTATCTGGGAGGTCCTCGGAAGATAATATGGATGACATGGAAAAAATAATCAAAGAATTATGAAATAAAATCTTGAAAATGAAATTGGACCAATCTAAGAATGATCAGTTCCCTAGAAAAGATTTCAGAAGAAATCCTAATCCTCAAATCCAACAATGACAGATCAAGAATGAAGATCAAAAGATTCATGCCCCCTTCAAGAATGAAAATTTTATAGGAGGAGAGGACCTATGAAACTTTGAGGAGTTAGAAGAAGATATGAATAATCTTGGTGATGATTGCCAAGAACCTTTTTTGACAAAATAAGATTATGAAAAGTCTCTAAATATAGAATATTGATCTAATCATGATGAAATCATAAATAATAAAAAATAATATGCTTATCAAGGAATCACCAATAATATAATGGTCAAACTTCAGCAGAAGTATAATCTGAGGCCTAGAGATAGAAATATCACAACTACTCAACCAAAGAAAATTATGTCGAAGAGAAAAGGCAATGAGACAGCTTCACTGTTATCTGAGACACAGAATGTCAAAACAAAATTAGTCGGAACCTAGGCTGTAAAAACTAACTCGGCTGAAACAAAAGCAACACAAACCGATAAATCAGAAAAAAAGAGATAGAAATCCAAACCAAGGAAGTCAATAGGACAACGAGAAATTTCAATCTAGAGAATGAGATTAATAAGATCAAGATCCCTGTACCTCTGGTTGAATTGGAAAAAATCCCTACATACAGAAAACAAATTGCTAAAATGATAAATTTTTCGGATACTGAAAGTCAGGCTGACGTCATAAATTTAGAAGATGATAAACTGAATATAATTTTTGGTCCACATTTTGAAGGTGCTAGAGATATTGTCGCTCCTTTTTACATTACCCTAACTGTGCATGATCATCTTCTTCATAATTGTATGTTGGATTCTGGAGCTTCCCATATTGTAATTCCCAAGGGTATTATGGATAGGCTTGGTCTCAAAATTACTCTACCATACAGATATTTATATTCTTTTGATTCGAGAAAAGTTAAATGTGTGGGCATGATTAAATATTTAGTGGTTAATCTTGCATAGATTCCTTTGAAAAGTGTTTTGATGCATGTGGTTGTTGCTGATATACGTCCAAAGTATTGCATGTTGTTATCCAGGTCTTGGGGCACCAAACTGGGAGGATCCCTTCAACTTGACATGACATATGCTACAATCCCAATCTTTGGTGGACAATTTACCTACTTGTAGAGAGAGACAAGTTTGGCATATATAGTAAGTGACCCGTTGAATACAAATAATTATCATGTTTATGTCACAGATCAGGATTTAGGAAATTTTATTTTATCCATTGATGATGATTTAGAGGACTGTATAGAAGAAAATTGTACAGAAAAAGGAAAAAATAGAAAAAACAAATAAAGATGTATATAGTACTGGAGTTTGGAAAATGTATTTCAATGGTTCTTCGTCTTGTGAAGGAGCATGAGCTAGAGTTTTGTTCGTGGCACCTGGAGATGAGTTTATTATCCCTTTTGCTTATAGGTTACAGTGGGACATCGATTACACTAATAATGTATGTGAATATGAAGCCTTGGTCTTAGGATTAGAGGCTGCTAGGAAGTTGAAAATTAAAAACTTGGAAGTCTATGGTGATGTGGAATTAATTATAAAATAGAAAAATTGTCAGTATCAGGCTAAACACCCAAGGTTAAGGTCTTACAAAAATTGTGCCTAGGATCTAATTGAAAAACTTTTCTCATCAGTTAATGTTCACTACATCCCTAGAACAAAAAATCAACAGGCAGATTCATTGGCCAAAGCCGCCTCAACGTTTGTACCTCCTACAGACTTCAAACTAAAATATCATATAGAAATGATGCATAGACCTTGAATTCCAAACAATGTACAACACTGGCAGGTTTTTGAAGATGATGAACAAATCAGACAATTTTTAGAGATGGTGGATGAGTTTTCCGAAACGCATATTTTTCAGGAAAATCAAAATGATCCTGTTTGGATTATGCAGGAAGGAGAAGATCCTTATAAGTTTCAAGATAAAATCGCTAATCACAGCATGCTGATTTTGAAAAATAATCATATCCCTAAAGGTTTGATTCCCTTGGAGAGATTATTTAATCATGATGATATTCCCTTGAAATCTACTTTACAACCTCAACCTGAAGAAGTTGAAGATTGTGATATAGGTACTAAAGAAACTCCGAGGTTGGTTAAAATATCTAAATAATTATCTCCTAAAATAAAAAAACAAATATGATGAGCTACTCAAACAGTACAAAGATGTTTTTTCCTAGCCTTATGATGAATTAATAACTTATGATACCACCAGCATCGAACACAAAATTCCTTTGAAGCAAGGTGTTAAGCCATTCAGGCATAAACTCAAACAGATAAATCCTATTCTACTACCTATGATAGAGAAAGAGGTAAAGAAGCTTATGGATGCCAATATCATTGTCCCACTAAGATACTCTGAATGGGTAACTAATTTAGTTTCTGTCAGAAAGAAATATGGTGAGATCAGACTGCGTGTTGACTTTAGAAATTTAAATAGATCATCACTCAAAGATAATTATCCATTGCCTAAAATGGATCATGTATTGGAAAAGGTGGTAGGATAAAATAGAATGTCTATGATTGATGGATTTTCAGGCTATAATCAAATTGCAGTTCATGAAGATGATAAAGAGAAAACCGTGTTCACTACCCCATGGGGTACTTTTATGTATGATAAAATGTCATTCGGTTTAATGAACGCAACATCCACTTTCCAACGAGCTATGGACATTGCTTTCATTGGCAAAAGAGATAAGTATGTTTTCATTTATCTTGATTATCTAACCGTGTTCTTTAAATTTGATGCAGAGCACATGTTGCACCTTAAATAGACATTTGACAAATGTCGAAAATTTGGTTTGTCTCTGAATCCCAAGAAATCTCATTTTCCAATGCAGGTATGCAAACTCTTGGGCCATATAGTATCAAAAAATGGAATTAAAATTGATCCAAAGAGGGTCGAAGCTATAGATACTATTAATATTCCTAGAAATAGAAAGGACATCCAGTCATTTTTAGGAAAAAATAATTTTTTAAGAAGATTTATCCCAAACTTCGCTGAAATTGTAAAATTGATTACATATATGCTCAAGAAATACAATGAGGTCAAGTGAACAAGTGAGGCCAAGGTGTCATTTGAACATATTAAGAAGGTCATAGGTGAAGCACAGGTACTAGCAAGCCCAGATTATATGAAAGAATTCTTGATTTTTTCATTCGCCTCTGAACATACTATTTCAGTCGTAATGTTACAAAAGAATGATGAGGGTTTTGAGAAACCTATTGCATTTTTTAGTAAAAGTCTCAGAGATGTTGAAATAAAGTATGATATATTGGACAAGAAATCTTATGCAATGGTGAAGGCCCTAAATGCTTTCAGGACCTACATACTATATTCTAAAATAATTTAATATGTACCCACCAGTTCTGTTAAAGATATATTGGTTCAACCCGATAGTGATGGAAGGAGGGGTTGATGGCTTGCTAAAATTCAGGAGTTTGACCTGGAAGTAAAACCGACCAAACTTGTAAAAGGTCAAGGTTTGGCTAAGATATTAGCTAAATTAAATTTTAAAGCACTTGGAATAATCATCTGCAAGAGTATGAGGGATTTTTAGATATAAATGAATTTGATGTTACTATACCTGCAACCGAAATTTCAGAAAAATTCTCTTCTTCATCTTGGTATAGTGACATTGTTTTGTATCTTCTGACTCTTCAATGCCCCAATGACCTAACTCCATCTAAAGATAGATCATTGAAGTTACATGCAGTAAAATATTTCATTGTAAATGGTCAACTATATTGGAAGGATCCTCTCAGTTTCTTACTGAGTTGTTTAGTGATAAACGAATTTCACGAAGGAGTGTGTGGAGGACATCATGCATGGAGAGCAATGGCCTACAAAATCCTAAGAGCTATATATTATTGGCTAAAATTATTCAATGATGTGAATGATAAGGTCAGATCTTGTAGCCCCTGTCAATTGTTCACAGACAAGAAAAATACTATTGCACTGCCTTTGGTTCTAGTTAAAACTAAAGCCTTGTTTCAACAATGGGGCCTTGATTTCATCGGATAAATAAATCCGCATTCTAGTGATCAAAATAAGTGGATTTTGACTGCTACTGATTATTTCACTAAATGGGTAGAATCCATTCCTACGTGAAATGAAATAGATGCAGTGGTGATCAGTTTCTTGGAAGAGAACATTCTATCAAGATTTGGCTGTCCTTGGAAGATATTTATTGATAATGCTCAAGCATTCAAATCCATGACCATGATAAGTTTTTGTCAAAAGTACAACATTGTAGTAGGAAATTCTACGACCTACTATCCACAAGGTAACAGATTAGCTGAGTCATCGAACAAGAGCTTGATAACCATAAATAAAAGCATGGCATGTACATTTGAAATATGCTTTATGGGCTAACATAATAGGCACAAAAAGATCCATCGGAATGTCCCCATTTCAGATGGTATATGGTACTGATGTTGTTTTACCCATAAATCTTGTGCTACTTGTAATGAAACTCTGGCAAGACTCAAAATAAGAGCCAAATGACATCACTAGAAGAATAAATCAAATAATTGAATTTCAACAAAATAGGGCTGAAGTAGATGAAAAAATACAGAAGTATCAGGATAACATGAAAGCCCTGTTTGACCAGAAAGCTAAAGATAGGGAATTTCCCCCTGGTGATTTTTTTTTAAAATGGGAAGCCAGGAAAGAAGATGCAGGGAAGCACAGTAAGTTTGACCAGATCTGGTGTGGACCGTATAAAATTTCAGCCTCTGAAGGAAAGAATGTGTTTTTGTTAGAAACTTTTGATGGAAAAATTATTAATGCCCCTATCAATGGGTGTTACCTCAAACATTTCATGCGGTAATACAGTTCCAAACTCTCATTATACATACTCGGTTGGTTTTCATTTTTTGTTATAATTTATGTCCTTTTGGTACGTTTTTATTTTCACAGTAAATAGAAATAGGTTAGTTGATTTCATTTAATATATATATATGCAACAGGTAGGTTTCCAATCAACAGAGAGTTCCTGACATCTTTCATGATTCATCTCATTGTAGGATATGGGCTAATAATCGAGAGACAATCTCTAGCAAGAATCAATACTCGCATTGAATTTCTCTCGAAACAGGTGATAAACTAATAGTTTTCTTGGTTGAAAATATAAAGAAAATCTGAGGTATGAACTTCTGCCTTGGCAACCCAAGTTAAAATTTTCAAGAATATATTAAAGAATATGACAGAAGTTTCAACTGCACTAATATTGTCACCTGATTTATAGTCAGAGGGTTTCAAAATTATAGCATAATTCTCAAGTTTTCCCTCTGGATAAAAAAAAGAAATAATAAAAAATATAAAAAGATGGTTTTTAAAAAAGAAATCTAGCAATAAAAAGAACTTTTCTTCCTAGTTTTCAAAGAGGAAAAAGAGCTTCACTTTAACTCTGGAAACTTAAAAACAAATCTTCCACATGAGAATAGGAAAAAATTCTGATGATATTCCTAACTTTAACTGAAATGCAAAGTTTGTTTGGACTAATCCTAACTACTCTAACCTCTTTACCAGATTTAAAATGATTAATGTCGCTCAAGGAAAGTCCCTGGAAAATAAAAATCCCCATGAAAACTTCCTGGTAAGCGAAGGTGTTTTGATAGTCGGAAGAGGATTAGTCCAGAGTAATCAAAGTGAGTTAACAGACCTCTAGTGCTAAAATATAAATAGATATCATCCATGGTATATTTTATTATATACAAATTGATTGCCCCCACTTCATGTTTTAAAATATAAGATAGATGGTGGAAAAAAATTACTTAATGATTACTCCCATATAGTCCAAAGGAGATGATGAAAGGAAATTCATTCAATGATTGCCCTCATTTCATCATTTAAATGCAAAGTTATTAATAGAAGTGTTGAGAGAAAATTCAATATGAGAATTAGATAACTTCACCGGGGTACTGAACAGGCTCGCTGGCAGTGAAGCAATGTCTATGATATCTATAAGGTTGTTATACATGTATTATAATGTACCCTGGAAACTAATTCTTTCTCAGGTTAGATCTACATTCTAAGATAACGTGGGACTCCCTGTTTAAAACATTAAAATCACCTTGCCTTGATGCAAATAAAATCAAACAAAGTCTAATAGATTGGTTAAGGTTGTTTTGATTATCTCAAGCAATTCTAAAATCAATTTTAAGAAAAGGAAGTATTTTAAGAATGAATTCAAGATTAATGAATGATTAAGTTTTGAAATTTTCCAAAGATATGGATGAAGTCTCAAGTCCTTCTATGTGTCTTCTTTCAGAATGTGTTTCACAGAGCTGCAATAATGAATCCATTTACCCAATAAAGGCACTCGGTCTATTGCTCTTCTCGTCCCGCAAGGAAACGAAATACCTAGATGGAGCCTATGTTGAAACATATATATTTTTCTAAAACATTACACTTAAAAAGTTTCATTTTGTTTAAATAAGGATAAATGTGCACTTGGATACTACTGTCGATAAAGTCTTCTGATTAATCCAATGGTCTAAAATATTTTCAAGTTATGGAGCCACCCTTTCGTTAAAAATCTAAATCACTAATGACAACTTTCAAAGTATTCGGTTTCGGGGTTTCACAATACTAACAGTTAGACATACAAAGAACTCCAAAGTCCCGATATGCGAAGTCGTGAAACTAGCTTGAATTAATTCGAGTTAATTAAACAATTAAAATGATTAACAATAATTAACCTTATCGCAACTTCGTGTTTTGGGAATCCTACCTCAAATGATAACTTAAACCCCCGATATGTGAAGTCGTGAATCCATCAATTAATCGCGATTATTTATAAACGTTAAAGATGAATAATTTTAATTAATCAATCGCGATTTCACGATTCAGGAATCATAGCTTGAATTGAAATAGGTTAACCTGGGACTCGAAACCTTGAAATGGATTAAGGTTAAATATAATCGATTAACTGTATAAACTCGATTTATTAACAAAATAAAACACTTTTATTTTACCGTTGAGTTTATGTTGATTACGATATGGGTGATTTAAAAAAAAAAATTCGATCACGAAAATTGACCATTAATGTTATTAAATGACCAGCCTGGGGAAATGATTTCAAATAAGATCCTGCCTTAACACACAAATATTTTTATTAAAGGAATTAAATGTACTTCCAGTGGAGTTATATGCAAGTCGAGGCATCTAAGGAAAGAAAGACTTTTTCATTTTCAATTACATTCACGTTTTGGTAGAGCTTGCTTAATGAGATACTCAGTCCTATGTGTTTTCTCTGACAAATAGCAGGTTTATAAGAACTTCTACCATGCTGCCACGAAAAGCAGCTAAAACAACTAGTGAGAGTTCAGGCCATAGTTCAAAGGTTATCTTCGAAACCTCACCCAGAAGTATAAACACAGTTAAAACTTGGATGAATGTATTCAACATCCTACAGTACGAGTTGGTAAATGGCCCTGATGATTCAAGCGACAACGAAAAGGAAGACTTATCTACCAAATACAAGACTATTTCTCAGTCAGAGATGCATAAGGTAGCAACAAGGATGTGTCTTTTACCCTACAATGACATGATTAAATGGGCACTGGATCATGTGGATATCCCAACTAGAACTATATTCAATTCTCAGAAGGTAGTTGTTGGGTCATTTCGGCCGAAACACATACAAGTGATGTATAAACTGTCTTCAACACCAAACTTCATTTATAATTCCAGTTTTCTAGTGAATTTTAACAAGAAGGAGTGTGATCAATATGGAAAGAGTCTTTCCGACTTGATCAAGGACTGGTGTTCACACCCTGAAAAGTTCAGAGCCGATTCTCATGGCATATACTCAATCTCATTGCTAGAACCACAATTCATTTATATAGCCATGATGATGTGTAGACTCTATGGAAAAGAGAACACAACCCATTTCTTTCTACCATGGATACCCATTATTCACACAATAGCGGAAGGATATTCTTTTGACTAGGCCAAGATATTGTTGAACAGTCTAGCTAGTGAAATTACAGAATACTAGGCAAAGAAATCCAAAGGGAAATCAGCTTCATCCTTCATGTCATCTTATATTATGGACGCCATCTATTTCATGGTGCCTTTCCCACTGATGGGTTGGAGATAGACTCCAAATAGTGCAAAACCAATTCATATTTATCATTCAAAAGTCTAGGAAAATAAGGAAAAGGATTTCTTTTATGAAATATGTAATTAGGTAGTGGTGCCAATGCACACTGCTATATTTGGTCACCCACCTCCTAGAATTTCAAACACAGTTATGGCTAACCTAGATAAAGTGAAAGATTGGTACATCGAGGGACACTTCTCTTATATCAGAGTTTTTGTTTGTTTAGTTCCCCCATATGATTTATCGAAATTTTTACTAGACTGACTGGTGTGTCGTGAGGTCGCATGACAAACATTACTTGGCGGGATTAGCAAAGAGCTCAAAGCAGTGCAGAAAAAGGTATGGCCATCTTTTCATTTACAGGTTGGTGCATTTTCTTTATTGGATTTCGGCCACTCCAAAGTGGAGGCTAGGACCCTAGAATAAATAAAGTTGGTTAACATTGAATTCAATAAGCAAGACCCGCAGAAGGTCACGGGTAACCATATCGCTAGTTGCAACCTTAAAAAGTATGAACATGAAGAGTCCCCGCAGGATGAAATGTTCTGAGGGGTGAAATCTTACCCAGAATTTTTTAGCCGAATTTGAGCTCTATCACTGGACAAAATGATGAATTTTTACAACTTCAAAAATCACCAAATAAGTATTCTTATGAAATTATTACAAGGGGAAAACCTAATGTTTCTAGCTACACAGCAAACAGAGACCCAAAATCCAGAAGCCTTGGAAGACTTAGAGAAATATGAGGTCTGGACTCAGAAAGAAGATATCCCGGACATAGAGATATTAGATAATGAGACCAAATATCAATAAGAGACATTAGAAAATAAAGGAGAAGATAGCCCACTATCTTCATCAGATAAATCAACTACAGATGGAACCGGAAAACAGTTATCTACAAAAATCGGCAGCCCCATTCAGTTTGTCACGCCATTGCATTTCACCATAGAAAACCCTAATGCAGAGGTAATACTCATAGGATATCTAACGCCTATCCCTATTGAAGAGATACCTCCTTCCAATTTCTTTTTTAGTAAGAAAAGGAAAGTTGTGGTGAAGGAAGAATTGCCCTAGAAAGAAGGTGCAATTGTCAAAAATCACAGAGTACTATTAGATGGACAAAATTTGGAAAAAGAAGACTTTGCTATAGAGGTAGCAGGATGTTTGGGAGATTTTTCAACAGCTAACCTATTCTCAATTGATAATCTGAAAGAAAAACTGAAGCAAAAGAATCAAGTGATAAGTTAGTTTCAAAATCAAATAAATACTATAGAAAAGAATGTCATAGATGAAGTCAATAAAGGGATTGAACAAGCTAGAGATAGTGATAAACAAGAAGTACAAATGATCAAGTCCAGTCTTGATGAGATGCATAAGAATATGCAAGTGAGTGAAAGACGGACTATCCAACAAGATGAGTTGATAAAACAACTACAATACAAGGTCAGATCCACTGAGAAAATGGTTGTGGATATAGCACTGTTTCAAGCTCAAGAATTGGAAGTGATAAAGAAACTGGAAATATCACAACATAGCCTTTTTTCTAAGGTATAAATCATCCAAAATCATTTTTGGGAAGTAAACCAATCATTGGACAATATTGGTTTCAGAGAAAAAGAGGCTACAACAACTCGAACCACTTTTCAAGAAGCAGTCATGTCATCAGTTAGAGAAGAAATATCTGTAACTCCCAAATTGACTGTTGCAGAACAGGTCAGAAGTGATATAATATTAAAGACATTGGAGGTTAATATATCTAAGAGTAAAATAAGGACCAAGGAAATAAAAGAGGATTGTGAAGAGGTTTTTCATTTTCTTAATAAAGAATCATTAGGCCTTAGAAAGGATGTTGGTTGTGAAATACCAGGACAAATCAATATTGTAAAGCATCAACTTGAAATCAAAGAAAACTGAGAGGCATCTCAAGCTGAAATTTCACAATTAAAGCAGGTTGACATCACTCAAATAGATAGATGGCTAGTAAAGCCAAGTTTATAGTTACAGTCAATGATTTCTAGACTAGTGATACATTTTCTAAGTAGGTGCATGGAATGTATTGAGTGAGGAAAAGGGAGTACTTCAAATAATCAATGAAGTAACATGTACATATTTGTTTCTTATGGTATGAGAAAAAGATAGAGAAGAACCAAATGAAACAGTTCAGGTTTTCTTTTGTAACCGTTAGTATCTAGGATTAACAAGATTTCCAACCACCTAGGGTTTAGAACCTCTTGTATAAATATATTTTCAAAAGACTAAAGAAGGGTTGTATTTTTTCCATATGTAGTTGAGAAAGCTCTCCTCATTGAGGATTAATACAAATACGAATCGGAGATTCCACATTTCATTCATTTGAGTTATGTGTTATTTTGTCTTTCCACATTCTAGTATCTTTTTATATATATCCTTGATGAATGCTTGATCACAATTTAGTACAACATATATTGTGGTTACATTTAAATTAGTAATTTAATAGCGCACAACTTTTCCTCTGTTTTACCGTTAGTAAATACAAGACCTGTGAGTTAATTAGATTGCTACTTTTTATGCTTCATTTAAGGTTATATCATATATTTTATTCTCCTGTAGAGAAGTAAGATTCTTCTGTAATAGATGCCTTGCTTTGTCTAACAACTTTATGTTTTTCTCTCATTACACCCAATGCTTTTAATTTTAACTCAGACAAGAAAGACAACCTCTAAGTTGTTATGTTGTTAATTCATTTTTAGGAATTTTTCTCACATAACAGAGGTAGAAAACACAAACAGTAAAACCTCCTTTATTTATGGATGCCTTGAAATTATTCTTTGAAGCCTTAAGTATAAAATCAAGAACAACACTAATGACGTGTAATGGTGGACAGTTCTACAGGAATGAATTTGAAGAATTATGTAAGAAGTGTGGTATACAAAGGCAGAAGACTACTCAATATACACCTCAATAGAATGGAGTTGCAGAAAGGATGAACATGGCGTTGATGGAAAAAGTAAGGTCCATGCTCAGTGGTGCTGGGTTAGGGCTAGAATTATGGGCAGATGCAATGGGTACTACATGCTACCTAGTCAACAGATCACCCTCATCAGCTCTAGATGACAAGAATCCACAAGAGGTAAGAAACCTTCTCTCACACATCTCAAGGTATTTGGTTTTGATGCCTATGTCCATGTTCCAAAGGAAAATAGAAGTAAGATATATAAGAAGTCTGAATAGTGTATCTTTATTGGGTATAAATATGTTCTCAAAAGTTATAAGCTTTGGAACCTAGAAACTGACAAGGTTGTGTATAGCCTATATGTGGTATTTAGAGAAATGAAGGATGTTGTTAAACATGAAGTCCTACCAAGTAAGGAAGAACCAAAAAAAATAGAGTTTGAGCTAGAGGATGATGAATGAACATGAATCAGAAGAAGAAGATAATCATTCTCTAGTATTGAGGAGATCGATGCAGGAAAGAAGGATATCAGAAAGGTATACTCCACCTTATTTTCCATTCAAATTTTTCTTTGTATATTACTGATGATGATCCTAGAACTATTAGGGAGGAAATGGATTCAAAAGATGAAAAACTATGGAAAAAGGCCATGGTTGAAGAAATGGCAGCCTTGGATAAGAATGAGACTTGGGATCTGGTGGAGTTGTCGACTAGAAGAAATCCCATTGGAAGCAAATGGGTATTTAAAAGAAAGTTGAATGCAAAAGAAAAAGTGGAGAAATACAAATCTCGGTCAGTAGCAAAGGGTTATTCACAGGTTGAAGGAATTGATTTTGGTGACATTTTTTCTCTTGTTGCCAAGTTAACTTCTATTAGATTTATTTTATTTGTTTCTGTTGCGTTTGATTTTGAAGTAGAACATATGGATGTGAAGACAACATTTTCATTGTGTGTGTTTTAAATTAATTGGTTATCATTTGATTTATTTGTTCTTGTATGTGGATGACATGTTGTTGATAGGAAACAACAAGGAGATTATCTAGACTGTGAAAACTTAGTTGTCCTCTAAATTTGACATGAAGGATCTTGGTGCTGCAAATTTCATTTTGAGCATGGAAATTAAATGAGATTGGAAATAGGAAACTATGGTTAAATTAGAGAAAATACATCAAGACAATATTGCATAGGTTTAATATGAAGGAATGTAAAGATGCCATGGTCCCTATTCCTATAGGTGTAAATTTATCTATGGAGCAGTGTCCCAGGACACATGAAGAGGAGGAGATGTCTCGTGTTCCNCATACATCAAACTACCAACCACACTCGCATATGGAACACGAGACATCTCCTCCTCTTCATGTGCGAGTGTGGTTGGTAGTTTGATGTATGAAATAGTATGTACTAGACCGGACATTGCACATGCAATGATATTTTTGAGAAGGTATATGTCAAAACCAGGAAAGGAGAATTGGACAACAGTAAAGAGGGTTTTTCAGGGATTTTTGTGGCACTACTAGTTATGAATTGTGCTACCAAGGAAAGCCACGATTGGATAGATTGTTGGGAATACATGAATTTGTGGATGCGAACTAGGCTAGAGATCTAGATCATAGAAGATCTACAAGAGGGTATGTGTTTAGCCTATTTGGAGGAGCAATCAACTAGATGAGCAAAAAAAAGTTCCTAGTGGCACTTTCAACTACATAAGTTGAATACATGGTAGACACTCATGGAAGAAAGGAAGTAGTATGATTACAAAGATTGTGTTAGGTATTGGGTTGGTACAACAAGATGTAATGATATATTGTGATATTCATAGTGCAATTTGTTTGGCAAAGAACCCTTCTTATCATTCAAATACAAATCATATTGATGTTCAATATCACTTTGTGAGAGACATGGTTAAATAAAAGAAGGTGTTGTTGACGAAGGTGGACACTTTGAAGAATATTGCAGATTCATTAAAAAAATATTTGAGTACTAAGAATTTCTCTTGGTGTATAGTATCTATGGACATTGTTTCCCTAGATTGTTGACTATGTAACACTATAACCCCCTATACGCAAAGAAAACAATAAGTGGGTAAATGTTGGATATGTGTTATATTCTTTGCATGACTAGAAGTAGTGTCTACATTGTGCTGGGTGCACATGGGGGTAAGAGGGGGTGGTGCTATAGGGAGGATCCCCCCTATGTGTGGGTTTTTCAAAAGTGCTACCGAAAAAAAAATCTTGGCTTTCGTATCCATTTTTGGGTGGTCCTCAATTTTCATGTTCATTTTTGGGTGATTTTTCACTGATGGTTTTTTATTTCCGATTAAGGAATTAGGGTTGTTGACTAATCTAGGTCATTGGATTAGGGTTTTGGATGTCGTTGGCTCCTATATGTATATTTTATTGTAAACAATGTATGATGAGAATGAATATAGAATATGTTGGTTTTCTCGATTTGGGTTTCCAGGGGAAAAATATATTTGTAATGTGTATATTTTCCATTGTATATTTTATGTTTTTTTATTGAATATCTATTTGCATTAAATTACTGTATGAGGTTAAAATCTATAGGACATGCTGACCACACTGAGAGGGGGGGGTGAATTAGTGTAGGGATATTTTTCCACTTCTTTCATAACTTTAGTTAGCAGCCACTTCAAACATATTGTTGTGCCCATTTCGTCACTTGGGTGAGCAAAACAATGGCTCTTGCATGCCTAGTTGGGCCTGCTAGACAAGACAGAAGTTTGTGAGTGGGTTAAACAAGCCAAACACATGTAATAAACAAATAAACAAACCAAAACAAATAAAAAAATAAAAACTAGAATGCATAAGAAACTTAGAACCATAAACAATCAACCAATGACCAAGATTATGCCACCAATGGATAACTATATTAGTTGGAAAAACACCGTAGATAAAAATGAGGTAATATGGGTCCCCTCTTCCTCCTTTGGAGGGCTCTTGATTTCCCTAATGGAGATATCTTCTCACAATGGAAGAAAAATGGCCAATTATGAAGAAATTCAATGCCTATTCCCTCAAGAGGTGAGTGGAATGGCCTATTGCAATGATGCTTGAATACTCCAAGGAGAAAAGAGGATACTCAAAGTAGGACTAAGGAAACATAACAATACTATGAAGATCTTGGTTTCTTAGTGCACCCATGGATTTCATTTATATCATTTCTTCAAGGAAAAATATAATTGGTTCTTGGTGTGAACAAGGGGCCTTTTAGGGCACCCTTTGGTCCTTAAGCAACCCCCATTTGGATTTCACTTAGATATGGAGGTCAAATCAGGTTGGGATTTGGTCCATAAGTGGTTGGGGGTTCGACAAGAACCATAAATGCGTCGTTCACAGGAGTGTTTGACTTTTCTCGTACACAATCGCTCATTTGGAGCATTGTGTGCTCTAAGGGCTTTGTTGGCCCACGCACTGCATGCGTGCTTCCTTTAGTGATTTTGTGCATGTTAATTTTTTCCCAATTGTATAGTTTTTTTCATTTTAGTGTTGCAGATGAACTATTTTTTGTTGGCATTGTTGTATTTCTGTAACCATTTTCATGAAATGTTGCGGACGAAATTTTAGTGATAACAGATGCCCCCTGATGTGTGAGGTTAGGAGCATATGTATAGTCAAAATACATAAATTTTTCTTGTACTGAGAGTGTAATTGTAATGAAGAGTGTTGAGAGGAACTACAAGAGAGATCCGTCAGAGGGAGAGGGGAAACTGTGGGGACCAAACCTTTCTCTAGGGAGAAAAGATAAAATCTGTATACAAACGAGGCAGCCATGCCCCATGCTCATGTCATGTAACCCAAAATGTAATACAGTAATTGAAGATGTATGCTGATGTAGACAACTGCAGCGCCCTCTGGGGAGGTTGATAACGAAAAATGAAAATTTTGAATGGGGAACATACTTTAAAATGAGGCAAGGACGCATGTAAGAAGTGTCGATGACTCGTAGGCATTGATGGCCTAATAAATTCAAAGGTCTTTGACTGGTATAAAAAAAATACAATAGTCGCATGGTAAGACCCACTGTAACATGAGATTTTGCTGAAGTCGAATGTTATGGGGGTGAACAGAATCAAAGAGAAAATA
>JASDQU010210866.1:0-12053 GCA_032191745.1 Picea mariana
TGTCTTCTTTTGTAAATCATTTATGTCCCTACGCATTTCTTCACCTTCATCAAGAGTCCAATTAGGATTTTCTGGAGGCTTATTTGGTGTAGGAGGTCCCTTTTTGGGTGGCATGTTGGCCAAATATCACTTTTGAGTATTGATTTTGAGGTGGTTCTGCTAGACAATATTTATTATGTTATATCTCCCAAGTTTCGGCCCTTCTGGGTATGAAACTTTCCTTTAGGTAGTTCTCTGATATTTATTCTCTGCAATGCCACAGGTCTGATCAAAATTGGATGTGCCAAGTGAAATTTACGGTAACTTCCTCACAACTTGTTGATTTTTGGCCTTTCCAGGAGATCTCACTTGTATAGAATGCCCCGCACAAAATAATTGATATAAAATTCTGAAACTCACACCCAAAATACTACAGATTGTCCATGATCCAATGCAACCAGTCCCACTCAATTTGGATACTCTAGGAAGAAGTTATGATTGTTTTACCTTGATCCGTCTTATAAATACCCTCCAAGCGGTTCCTTCTGAAACGTTGTAGAAAAAAAGTTATAGCGAAAATGCCACGGTGTCTCAGATGTAGCAGTGAAACCCCAAGACCTTGAGCTCTAATACCATATGTTAAGAACCAAACATCAATATAGCATATAAAAACCTCAGAAAAAGTACTCAACGCCTTGAAAAAGAGATAATTTCAGATAATAAGCCTCTTCGAGGGGGCAACCTCCTTTTACCCCACTTAAATGTTCAAGTCCAAGATGATTCAAAATGAAAATGTCTTCTTGGTATATATAGGAGACTAGGTGGTATAATTACAAATAATGGCCTAAAGCCGACATAATTAAAATAACATTACTAATCTAAATTAAAACTAATGGCCTAAAGCTGACATAAATAAAATAGCATTACTACTCTAATATGCCCCAATTAAGGGGTAATGAGCCAACATTAGGGCTTAACACATATCAAGAAGAAAGCATTTAAGCAAGGAGATTTGGTATTGTTGTATGAAATTAACTTCATGAAGCATCCATGGAAGTTCAGGACACATTGGCTAGGACCATTTGAGGTTGCCTATGTTACAGAAGAAGGAGTTGCATAGTTGAAGACTCTTGATGGAGAAATGAAGGATGGGTTAGTGAATGGGAGTAGGTTGAAGCTATATTTTGACAACCATCTTCCTCACAGCTCTCAGTAAAATCAAAGGAAGAAGGTTCTAGGTACCAGGTGTAATTGAAACTGGGTACCAAACACAGAAAATACAGTCTTCACAAGACAGGGAGGGACAAAGAAAAAAGAACAAGCTGATCCATGCAGTTTGCATTCAAAGTGATACAGAATTTTTAGCCTTGCAGTGACTTGGGACAAGTCACATGTGAGTGTCGGGGGCCTGCTGTCCCTTAGTTATGTAAGGAAGCAAAGATTAAGGAATAAAGGTGAAGTACAAACTGCGTGGGAAGCACACAAACTGTGGAAGGGTCGAAGTGGTTAAAGAAGCAGAAAAGAAGGAGCGAATTAAAGGAAAATCTAGTCGTTGGAAGAGAAGATCGAGGAAGACAAAGCATCAAAGAAGATGGGCCATGGACAACTCAGCAAGCGAAAGAATATACCAATGGATGCTTTGGAGAACCTCGCGGAAAAGAAGGAGGGAGAGGTTGGCAAAGCCCTGAAAACATGGGTCAAGTGGACCTAGGGTTTTGGATCTAGGGTTTTGATACCTAGACTTTGGTCATGTAATGTATAAATAAAGGTCTAGAAGACCTGGGAGGGGGTTCGTTAGTATTATTATTGTTTTTCATTAGTGATTATTGTTGAGGAAAATCTTGAGTCTGTATTATGGATCTTCAGCTAGGTGCAAAGATCAACCCTGCAGCTGGGTGCGCATGGAGGGAAGAGAAAGAGAGAAAGAAAGAGAGATCTACAGCTAAGTGCATAGATAGAACTGTATTTTTTCATCTAATAAATCAAGAAACATAGTTTTATGGATGTAGCCCTAGGGAGAGGGTGAAACACATATATCTTGTTGTTCTTTGTGATTGATGTTGTGTTATTCATCCTCTGATATATTGTTAATACTTTGTTGTGTTAGATCTGAGATATAACTTCGTGAAGTGAGCATAATAGTGGTAAAGAATATCTAGATTGTTTTGCGTTGTTGTCCTGGATTCACTTTGCATTTCCTTTGGTTGTAGACACCTATGTCCTGCAACCCCCCTATTGCTACTTCGAGTGAGACTGCATCTGCTTCACAGGTGTTTTCGAAAGGGCCAGTAGTTAGGGCTTGTTGGTGTGTTGTTAGAGTTGAACCCTGGGTCTGCCCCTATGCCAACATAAGTAGTTAGTTTCATGTTGAGAGATATCCATAAGGAGACTATTTAGCTTCGGTACATACCCAATTATCTATGTAGGTCAATTTTTTAGCTTAAATACATATTCTATAGCTAAATGCAAGTCAAATCCAACATAAATAATAATATATACCTAAGCAAATCTAATCTATAGTCTACACAATTCTGTAACATATATGTGGTTCCGCATCTTCATACAAATTAGTAAATAAAACTTATCTACATTTGTATAGGCATGTGAATCAATAAAATCTAATATGAACCATAAGGCATCCCTATATAGATCATTCTTACATATATATAAACCATTCAATACTTCAATAGAATGGAATGTAAATAGTTAAGATACATATATGAAATCGTTATGCTGGGAAAACAAATGCAACATCCACGTTCCACCCAATCGTATATATAGAAAAACTATGATTTCTTTTCCTAATCACCCCCTATCCTGACCATCACTCCATAAGGGAAAAATGAGCATCACTCTTTAGCCACTATCTCTCTGAATAGTTCAGAAAATCATTTTCCTAACACCATATGTGCTCATAACAACAAACCGTTATTTTCTCAACATACTAAGCAGCATCCTACCTCCCACGTATGTTGTATATATATCATTTTTCTATTTCCTAGGACTTTCCATTCCTTTCCCTCCATGGGAAATTCCCATATTTACAAATCCCTGATTTTTAGGGGCCACTAGTGACATAAATCAACTTCTAACACTTGTAAAAATAAGCTTTGAGTTAACTCAAGCATGTTCCCCACTCATGGAATCATAGTCAGCTACTTTTAACCTAGTTGTTCCATCTGTTTTCCAACATTTAATTTATTAAAATGTTTTTCTCATACATGTGTCCATCAAAAGAGGACAGTTGGCAAGTCAAAATTTTGTCCAACAATCATAAAAATCATAATTACATACTTCCACAAATTAAAATTAGAATTTCCTTAAATGGAAATTTATTTTTAGAACAATAACATTGAAATAATTTATTTTTGAATAATTCAGGGATATCACATATTTCGTATTCTCAAGGTATACTATGAGGTTGTGATGTTTCCATATGCACTGTTATAAGGTTGTGATGTTGCCGTGATGTTTCTGTAAGTGGATGTTGCCATTAATGGATGTTTTTGTGAATGTATTTTTCCGTCAGTGTATGTTACCATCAGTTATTACATTTTGGGAATGATGCTATGAGGATTTCTAGAGTTTGAAGGATTGTCTATGGAATGAATCATGTACGTGAAGTAAAAAGTACTATGTGTATGAAGATATTGGATTGGTGATATCTTTTTTAATTGGTGCTCAGTTAAGAAGATTGGTGTCTTTGTTCAACAGGTTGGTGTTTTTGTTTTAGGGACTATGTGTTTCCTTCCAATTGGAGTGAGGGGGTTGGTTCCTCCTACCATTAGGTGCCGGTAAATTAGGGAGTTGGATATTCATTACAATTGGAGCGAGGGGGTTGGTGACTCTTTCCAATCGGTCCTAGTAAATTAGGGAGTTGGAGGTTCCTTCAGGTTGGTGCCTCCTTCCATTTGGTGTTGGAGAATCTTGGAATTTAGTGCTTCCTATAAATGTAATATTAACATGATACAAGAAAATCATTCTGTGTTTTTATCCCATTTAGGTTTCCATGTAAAAATCATTGTGTTATGTGTATGGTTTTTGTAATGATGAATGAAATTGTTAATAGTTAATTTTTACATGGTGTACTTAAATTTAAAAATGGTAAAAGGTGCTCGATACTAATTCACCCTCCCCTCTTAGTATTGGTGAATATTATAACAATTGCTATCAAAGAAGGTTCCATCAGGAAGAGTCTAACCATTGGAAGGAAGATCATGGATAAGAAAGGAGAATTTACCAAAAATGGGTCACCATTGTTTGATGGGAAAAAATATTCTTTTTGGAGCATAAGAATGAGACAATTTTTGCAGGCATAGGGATTTGATGTTTGGCAAGTTGTAATAAATGGATACACTGCACCAGATTCTCCCCCGATAGATAATGTTGGGAAAAACATCAGTGAATACAATTCAAAGGCTATGAATTCCATTCTATATGGTCTAACAGGTTCATACTTTGTTAAAGTTATGCATTGTGATTCTGCAAAGGAAACTTGGAAAAGCTCAAGAATTTTTATGAAGGAGATGCTAAATTCAAAGGGGCCAAGCTTTAGAATTACAAAGGAGAATTTGAACATCTGAGAATGAAGGAATATTTTTGGCTCTCAACCAAGTTTTGTGTAAATGTTGGTCATGTTTGACCATTTTTGGGACTTTGGCAGGCTGGTCGAAGACGGAGCACCCAGGAGAAGTGGAGATCGTGGGATCTCGCCTATTTTGCGGGCTTTTGGGGATTTTAGGGTTTATGTAACGGGTATGGGATGTTGGCCGATGGGTTCACTCATGTTTAGGCCCCTTTTGTAATGTATAAATAACTACATAGGACTTAGAGTGAAGTCGGTCGAAGGAGTGGCTTAGTGCATGAGTAGTTGGCTTAGTGCATGAATGTATTAAGTCTTCCAGAGTTAAGTGCAAGCATTTTGTAAGTGTTTTGTGCACATACTATGTAAGGATTTGTGATTTGACCTAATTTGGGGAAGGAGGATATGGCAAGGTGTGCGCAGATCTCCTGTCTTGTGTAGATTTGGCTCTATAGCTGGGTGCCTGTAAGGAGATTGAAAGATACTAATAAACAAGAGAAGAGTTAGTGGACGTATACCCACACTGGAGTGAACCATGTATATACTATGTTATTGTGATTTTTACAGTGTTAGTCATGGTGTTTATATATTTATGTGCTTAATATTGATGTTTGATAGATTCTTAGTGCTTTATATATGAATGAATGTTAGATCTGCTCTAATTCTATGTGCTAAATGATTAGGTGTGCTTAAATCTTGGTTACTACTGTGTTGATATGTAATGAGGGTTAATCTGCGATATGAATAAGAATTAGAACTTGATGAATGTTATTGGCTAAGTTCTATGTTAAGTATCGTGATCACAGATTTGTGTCCCAGCTAGGTTGTAGACACTTGAGTCCTACAACCCCCCCTACCTCTACCTCGGGTGAGACTGCATCTTCTTTGCAGGTGTTTCCAAAAGGACCGGTAGTTAGGGTTTTGTTGGTGCATTGTTGAAGCATTGAACCCTGGGTCTACCCCTATGCCAACAAATGGTTCTGTTGTCGGGACCTGAAACTGTGATTGTTGGGGACTGAAGAAAAGAGGAAGCTATGTGCGTAGATCTGTTGTTGTAGTGTGCAGTATTCTACTTGACTTGTGAAGCTCTATGCTAAGAGAAGGAAGCTCGATCTGATGAAAGAGGTAATATATTAAAGCTTTGTGCTATGATAAAGGTAAGATAAGTGGAAATGTTTTCTTCGAAAGTATGAATTTAAGTATGTTTGATAGATTTTTTTCTAGTCTGAAAACTAGGGAACAACTAGAAGAAAGAAGATTTTATCTGAATAAGTTTGATAGATATAATGAAAGATATGTTATCCCCATGCATAGAAAGAATTTTTGGACTAATAAGTGGATGCAGGACCCTAGAAAGAATTTTTGTAGATTGCAGGTCCATCGTTGTGATCCCAATGCGCAGTACAGAAAAGTTTGGGGATCGTTTAAGAGAAAGAGAGGATTGACATTGTGTTATAACTGCAGAAGATCAGGACATCTTGCTAAGGAATGCCCTGGTATAGGTTCTATTTGTATTTTTTGTAAATATATTGATCATGAGGTTTTGGATTTCCCTAGAATGATTTCTAAAGAAGAAAATATGAACCTGGGACAAGAAAACCATGAGGAAGACCAAGAAACTAAGGATATGTTAGAGAATCAAAAAGAATCAGAGACTATATTATTACATATGAGAGAAACACTGAAGGATCACAAAGACATCAATTTACCAGAGATATTAAAAGAGAAGGAGTGCATAGAAAAAAGAATAGGAGACTTCGACATAGACTGTGTTCTGGATGAGGAAATACATGTGAATATCATGCCAAAAAGCACTTGGGAAATTTTGGGAAAGCCTGTTATGATTCCTTCATTAGGAGGGATAGGATTGTTTAAAGGAAATATGATAACCTTATGTGGAATACTTACTCATGTACATATGATTGCCCATGGAACATCGACCAAAGAAGAATTTGAAGTCATTAATTTTGTGGAGAACAACGCCCCGTTTTCACTTTTGTTAGGAAATACTTGGATTGAGAAATATCATATCCAGAGGAAAGAAGAGGAATAAGCTACAGAACAGAAAAAAAAATAATTAAGGGACTTTATAGCCAAGAAAATAGAGCAACTAATACAAGAACAAGAGGACAAATCAAAGAAACTGAGGGCTAGAGAATTAGTTGTCGAAGTTGAAAAAACACAAGAAGGCTTAAAGAAACTATCCATGTAGGAGAGAAGAGCACCTACATTAGAAGTAGTAAGAGAAGAGATATTACAATCGAAACTTTTGAGAGAACATCATAAAAGAAAAGTTACTATGCTAAGAGAAGATAAGAATATAAATGGAAAGAGGAACCCTGAGACTCAGATCATAGGAAAGAAGGCAAGAAAGCTCAGTAAGAAGAAGATAAAGTTAGAAAAATTGCAGGAAGTTCCAGAGAATACTTCGCAGAAGGCAGACTTACAGAACTTGAACCTTGTCGGAATAGCAGAGCCACACAAAATGGCACTTCGCCACGGTGAAGCCATATGATTGTTGGAGGCATCCCGACCATTAGAACGACGCTCTGAAATGGATAGAAACACATTTATTGCCGAAAATATCACCATTGGACCATTGGGACCACGCCACAATGGATGGAATCGTATTGATTGAGGAATTCCTGCCCGTTGGAGGAGTTTGTTACGCCCTTACTTATTTATCCTGTTGGACACTGCACCGGGACCACTTTTTGAAAACTATGATTATCTGAGCGAACATAGAACTGATTGGAATCGCATTGTGCTTTTGATACCTCACCATCCGTTTTTATTAACTTGAGTGTCTGTTCGCCTACCTGATCTATTTGATTACGAGCGTGCATGTCGGGTGACCTTAGCACAGTAGAGAAGTCGGTAGAAGAAATATTGATCGACCTTATGGCTGAGAAGGTCATGTCCATAGGAATATAGGCCTCATCGATGGGAGTAGTGAAAGCATCCCCCTCGACTACACGTCGATCTAGTCGAGCAACGACTGAGAAAATAAGTAAGCACCATGATGATCTAGCGAATGCGAAGCAGATCACATCGGTCTTGCCCAACTACATCCCACCTATGGCTGGCATGGTTAGTTGTGACAGTGTCTCGTGTGACTTCAAGTACACACTCATCATTAAGTACCTCTCGAAGGGGATACACGCAGTCGGACCACAGCTAGGATTGATCCCAGATCTCAAGATAAGTGACTTTAACCTAGGAGATAGGAAGAATTATGCGATGCTCGCACCACATCAGTACCTAAAAAAGATGACTGTGAAGAAGCCGAATATAGTTCCCCTGCAGTAGATCATGGAGATCGTGCAGTTGATGATCCTAAACATCATGAATATCCCCCACTTCAGTAGACATAAAAAGGTTAGTGCGTGCATTAAACGCCTCTTGACGTGCTACCATGGAGGCTACCTATGGTTAGATAGGCGTGTTAATGTGGATCCGATGATGATCCACATGATCAATGAATTGAGAATGCAGGGACCAGACCCTCACCAGTTCTATCCAGGGAAGGCTGCAGAACACTCCCTGGCACAGCGTATAAAGGAAACATATGGTGATGTGGAGAAGGGGAAGTGAGGCTACAAGGTAGCCTCCATCCAAGATGGCACAGTTCACCTAGCTTATCAACTGATCGTTGGCAAGCTCTTCAGGAAGAACCAAACAACACAATTCATGGGGT
The DNA here is from genome assembly GCA_032191745.1 of Picea mariana. Classification (NCBI taxonomy): domain Eukaryota; kingdom Viridiplantae; phylum Streptophyta; class Pinopsida; order Pinales; family Pinaceae; genus Picea; species Picea mariana. Next base: position 8,259 of record JASDQU010210866.1, read on the forward strand.
TCATAGTCGACCCCATAGGGAAGTGCCTCAAGGGCATGTATATGAATTGGGTGAGCTACCTTGTCAATGAGTTGGAGAAGGACTATCGCGAAGTGCCGGACCAAGGATACGAATTTCACTTTAGTTGGTTGTTGATCTTAATAGAATTTGTTGCTTGGGAGATGCCGGAGGGAGCGACATTCCCTGAAGTTGAGCCATCAAAACCATTGGCCGTGAAGTTCACCATCTTGTGGTATACAAGCGATATGGCAAAGCAATGGCAATCAAATGTGGTGTTCCACACTTACTAACTATAGCTCACGCATGCCATTGAGTCATTCCCCTGAATGACTCCGAACACCTTGCATACTTACAGACCACTAGAAAAGTTCCACACACACCTCCACTTCATCTACATCACTGTGCACTGAAATGAAAGCAAGGAGGAGATGCAGTCCTACTACAAATTGACTGATGAAGACATGGAGGAGATAACCAAGGAATGGCCGACTAAATTCCTTGTACCATTTAGAGATGCAAAACTCTTCGACCCTGAAATCATTAGAAGTCCTTTGGTCACCCAAACGGAGTACGATGGACCGAGCAGTGCTAAAAAAAATAAGAAAAATGAAGAAGTGCAGGAGATAAGCAGCGCATCGGAGGAAACTATGTCTAATTCACCTATAGGAGGAGGGGGCGACAAAGTAAACCAAGAAGAGGAAGGGAATAAGACAAGAAAGAGAAGGGAGATATTATGCCACCAAAGGATCCCCTAATAGAGGTAGATACATCAAATAAAAGGGAAGTTTATTTGAAGAAACCCTCAGCATGGAAGAAATCCTGAGACAACAAGCCTCAGTCACAGAATGTCCTCACATTGGATGATGTTGACCTCATCATCACAGCTATAGAATATGCTTCAGAGGGCATATTGCAGTGACATGAATCAAAGTAAGAAACGATGTAAGATAGAATCGAGGCGGAGCTGAAGGGGGTACAACAAGCTATCTATTTGAGCTGAGAAATGTCTACTGTGCCATCGTCATCAGAAGGTGTAGAATTGGGGGATGAGCCCACCCAATTGCGAAGGATAATAGATGCGACAAAGGCTCTCCTTCATCAAGTCCAAGAAGAAAAAGAACAGGCCACATAGGCCTTGAAGCAAGCAAAGGAGGAAGCCCTATAGCAACTTCGGGTTGCACAACAAGAGAAATATGACATTAGAGCGAAGTTTGAGGACAGAGAGAAAATCCAGAAAGAGAAAGGCCACCTGCTCGCATAGCAGATGGGGGTTAGAGAGGCAGTGAATAGAGCACTTTTCTCTGTACCTATTTTAGCTCAGATGGAAGAAGAGATAGTCGAGAGCTAAGTGGGGAAGCTTTTTGAAGCCATTTACTAGCTTCAAGCATGAGTAGCAGAGCTAGAACTTCAAGAAGTTCCAAGCACCCCGCAAGAAGTGAGAGACCAGAGGGAAGAAACTGCGAGGAGTGCAGTAGAAATAATTAGGGCGTTGGATTCAGAATGCAAGCAAATAAGTAATCGAAGTGCGCAGACCTATGAGTGCCTTGCAGAAGACCCGGATCTGAGGACATTGGAGGCACAACTCTAGGAGGTGAAGCAACAAGAATCAATGATGCAAGCGCAGCTAAAACTTCTTACAGTAGTGTAGAATATGAAGAGGTTGTAGGAGCAGTGTGCAATTCAGCAGCAAGTCACTTCCATCTAGAGCAGAGTGATGGAGGTGACATAGAGACTCTAGCCAGTGCAGGACAAAGCCTACACAATTTTTTAAGAACTCGAGGGACATGGATCACAGTTGGAAGAGGTGGTCACAACAGTGGAACAATGCCTAGAAGGGCCTATCACCGAGCAAGTCATTCAGGAGTTCATCGAACAAGAGGCTCTGGTGAAGTAGCAAGTCGAGGTAGCTCAAGCTAAGCTCAAGGCCTTCGAAGCAATGTTTCCCAGTTCAGAGTGACTCGGGATGAGTCACAAGTGAGTGTTGGGGGCCTGTTGGCCCTTGACCAAGTTTTTTGGAAATGTTGGTCATGTTTGACCATTTTTGGGACTTCAACAGGCTGGTCGAAGATGAAGCACCCAGGCGAAGCAGAGATTGCGCGATCTCACCCATTTTATGGGATTTTTGGGATTTTAGGGTTTATGTAATAGGTATGGGATGTCAGCCCATGGGTTCAACCATGTTTAGGCCCCTTTTTTAATGTATAAATAAATATATAGGACCTAGAGCGAAGTTGGTCGAAGGAGTGGTTTAGTGCATGATTAGTTTTCTTAGTGCATGAATGTATTAAGGATTGCAGAGCTAAGTGCAAGCATTTTGTAAGTGTTTTGTGCATGGACTATGTAAAGATTTGTGCTTTGACTTAATTCGGGGAAGGAGGATCTGGCGAAGTGCACGCAGATCTCATGTCCTGTGCGGAGTTGGCTCTATAGTTGGGTGCTTGTAAGGAGATTGAAAGAAACTAATAAAGAAGAGAAGAGTTGGTGGACGTAGCCTCACACTGGGGTGAACCACATATATCCTATGTTATTGTTCTTTGTGCAGTGTTATTCATGGTGTTTATGTATTTATGTACTTAATCTTGATGCCTGATAGATGCTTAGTGCTTTATATATGAATGAATGTTAGATATGCTCTGATGTTATGTGCTAAATGATTAGATGTGCTTAAATCTTGGTTACTACTACGCTGATATATAATGAGGGTTAATCTGCGATATGAATAAGAATTATAACTTGATGAATGTTATTGGGTAAGTGCTCTGTTAAGTCTTGTGATCACAGATCTGTGTCCCAGCTAGGTTGTAGACACTTGAGTCCTACAACCCCCCCTGCCTCTACCTCAGGTGAGACTACATCTGCTTCGCAGGTGTTGCCGAAATGGCCAGTAGTTAGGGTTTTTTTGGTGTGTTGTTGAAGCATTGAACCTTGGGTCTACCCCTATTCCAACAAAGATGAAGATATTGAAACTTGTTTTCTCTGATTTGATGAAATTGTGAATACTATAAGAGGACTGGTAGAAAATATTGAAAATTCAGTTATTGTGAAAAATACATTGAGATCTCTCGCAATGAGATTTGACCCCAAAATCTTAGCTCTAGAAGAAAGAAAATATCTAGTTATAGTGAGAATGGATGAATTACATGGAATACTTACAACATATAAAATGAGAACAGAATAGGAAAATCCATCCAGAAGGGAAGCGACGTTCAAATCCTCTAAGAAGACAAGAAAGAACAAGCCAAGGTCAAAACCTTTCTCCAACAATAGTGATGATTCAGACAATGAAGAATAATCCAACTTTGTGAGAAAGATGAAAAGAAGAACGAAAAGTACAAAGGTAAGTTTCCTTTCAAATGTTTTAAATGTGGTAAAGTAGGCCATTTTTCTTCCAAATGTCCTTACGTAAGGGGTTTAGATAGTGATGAAGAAGAAGTTCCTAAGAAAGAAAAGAAATATCAGAAAAGAGACAAGGAAAGAATTAAAGGAATATTTTTGAAAAAGAAAATCATGTATTCAAAAGATGATAGTTCCTCATTTGATGAAGATGATGATAGTGACAATGAATCAAGATAGGTACTCTTCATGGAGTTAGAGACTCAAGAGGAAACAAGTGAAAATACTGAAGGAGACGATGAAGATGAAGGATAAGTTAATATTTAGGTATAATTTATCGGTGCCTTAAGTGATCTAAGAATTGGAAGGAAGAAAAACAAGTCTCTCAATGAAGAGTTAAGTAAACTGAAGGAAGGATTTCAAAACCCTAGAATGTTTTTTGAAGAAGCTAAGCATACTATC
>JASDQU010210867.1:0-18707 GCA_032191745.1 Picea mariana
CAACCTCAGAGTGTGACTTTGGATCTGAACCAAGTGGCATATATCAATGTATGGGCAGAAAAGGTTCTATGGCAGCTAGTCATCGTTTAACAATCTCCACCTTGACAACAATTAACCTGATACCTTGTTCCTTCTTTTGTTCATCACCTTTTCTGTAAGCCAAGAGAAGCCAAGCACCATCATAGCTTCTCTAAAAGTACTGGTTTTGTGAACATGTCTGTGCAATTCTCTTTTGTATGCACTTTCTCAAGAGAGACTCCACGTTCATCGACGACCTATCTTACAAAATGGTACTTGATAGGTATATGTTTTATTTTACTGTGGTAGGCTAGAGTCTTAGCAAGTGAATAGCACTTTGACTATCACAAAGTAACTTTAGTTTGTCCTGCATCCTTCCAAACTCACCAAACAAACCTTTCAACCAAACTGCCTCTTTGTAAGCATGTGAAGTAGCTACGTGTTCTTCTTCTATAGTGGATAAAGCAACAATGTTCTATAGCTTTGACATCCAACTAATAGCTCCACCTACAAGAGTAAAGACATACCCTGAAGTTGACCTTCTCTTGTCCAAATCACCTGCAAAATCAGAATTAACATATCCACAGACTAATTCACAACCACTGTTATAAGTGATACAATAATCACTTGTGCCCCTCAGATACCAAAGAACCCATTTCACTGCTTCCTAGTACTCTTTACCTGAATTTTCCATATATTTTCTGACAAGCCCAACTACATGTGAAATGTTTGGCCTTGTACTAACCATCACATACATTAAACTTCCTACTGCATTAGCATATGGTATTCGAGACATATATTCATTTTCTTATTTGGTACTAGGACATAAACTTGAAGAAAGCTTAAAATGGGAAGCCAAAGGGATTGAAACTGGTTTCACATCGTTCATACCAAACCTCACAAGTATATTATCAACATACTTATGTTGTGACAACCAAAGCTTACTATTCCTCTGGTCTCTGAATATCTCCATGCCCAAAATCTGCCTTGCTGCTCCTAGATCTTTCATATCGAACGTACTAGCCATCTGATCCTTTAACTTGTTGATCTCAGTTATGCTTTTTCTTGCTAAAAGCATATCGTCAGCATACAATACTAAGATAATGAATATGCCATTATTCAATTTCTTAAAGTAGACACAATGATCCTGCTCACTCCTTGTATAATTCTGGCTCACCATGAAAGAATCAAATTTCTTGTGCCATTGTCTCAGCGATTGCCTCAGACCATACAATGAATTCTTGAGCCTGCAAACAAATTTCTTGCTATAATTCTGAATGAACCCTTTAGGTTGTTCCATGTAAATTTCATCATCCAAATCTCCATGTAAGAAGGCAGTTTTAACATCTAGCTGCTCCAACTCCAAATCAAGTAATGCAACTAATGCTAACACAATTCGAATTGAAACAAACTTAACAACTGGTGAAAAACTCTCATGAAAGTCAATACCTTCTTTCTGAGAATATCCTTTCACAACCATCCTTTCTTTGTACCTTTCTACCTTATCATCAACACCCTTCCTCAGCTTGTAGACCCACTTGCAACCTACAATTTTTCTATCTCTTGGAAGTTCTACCAGGTCCCATGTAGCATTCCTCTCTAATGCCTTCATTTCATCCTTCATTGCTTCTTTCCATTTATCACTGTTAGAACCCTTCACAGCTTCCTGATAGCACGAAGGTTCATCATCATTAGTACTTAAAGAAACTAATGAAACAAAATCATCATACCTTCTTGGAGGATTTCTGACCCATGTAGACCTCCTTAGCGAAGTTTGTGGCTCATCCACATTCTGTTGATTGTTATCATCAACCATGTCTTCCTCTATAGGAAATTCTTCATGAACATCTTTAGAAACTTGTTCATGTTCACTTTCATCTGTATTTGAACTGGTTTCAAACTGACTCTGTTGATACTTAGGTACTTCTTACTGTTTCATTTAAACATCTATATCTAATTTGCTGAAAGATGATTCATCAGATATTACATTTTTGTTAATGGTGATCTTGTGGGCAATAGGATCCCACAACCTACACCCCTTAATACCATCACCATATCCAACAAAGAGAAGCCTTTTTTATTTTGGATCTAGTTTACAACGTTGATGTTTCAAAATTAGAGCATAGGCTTCACAACCAAAAAAATTAAGATTAGAATAATTACAAGGGGGACCTTTCCATACCTCTTTAGGAATATTGCACTCTATTGTTGTTGATGGTGATCGATTCACCAGATAAAAAGTTTTAGTTATTGCTTTTTCCCACAGTTCTTGCTACAAGTTGGTGTTACTAAGCATACTCCTTGCTCTCTCTAGAAGAATCATGTTAATGCATTTAAAAACTCCATTTTGTTGAGGAGTATAGGAAGTAGTTTTATGCCTATCAATCCCAAACTCCTTGCCATATTTCTCAAATTCCATTGATGTAAATTCACCACCATTATCATTTCTTAAACATTTAATGGACCTACCAGTGCTCTTTTCCACTAAAGCTCTAAACTGGTTGAAAATAGTAAATACATCAACCTTTCTTTTCAACATATAGACCGAAACCTTCATAGAGAAATCATCTATACAAGTTACAAAATGTGATGATCCTCAATATGAAATAGTAGTGGATGGTCCCCAAACATCAAAATGGATATAGTCAAGGATTCCCTCACTGGTGTGTCTTCCAGTTTTAAATTTCTGCCTATTTTGTTTTCCATAAATACAATGTTTGCATAAATCTAAATTTAAAGAATTTAGACTAGGAAGTAACTTGTGATCAGATAATACCTTCAATCCTCTTTCGCTTATATGGCCCAACCGTTGATGCCACAGTCAAATAGAATCACTGTCATTCTCAGATACAACTATCGCATGATCTGACTTGGTTCTTCCTTCTAACATAAACAGGTTACCAACCTTCTTCACTTTCATAACCAGTAGGATTCCTTTGTAGACTTTCATAACTCCACCTTGAACAATACTTTTATATCCTCCAGTATCTATGACTCCCAAAGAAATTAGGTTCTTCCTAAGCTCAGGTACATGTCTCACATCAATTAGTATTTTAACAGTTCCATCAAACATCTTAATTTGAATGCTACCAATTCCCACAAATTTACATGATATATCATTTCCCATGTAAACTATTCCATCATCTATAGATTGTTAAGTAACAAACCAGTGTCTATGAAGACACATGTGATTTGAAGCACGAGAATCTAATAACCATTGTTGATCATGACGTGAACCAATACTAATTGATAAAACTTCATCAATCATACCTAGACCTGTTGTTGAACCTATTTCGGTTGCATTTGCTTCCTTTGTCTCTTTTGGAGGGTCTTCTTTGGAGGCTTGTTGTCTCTTCCAACAATCCTTCTTCAGGTGTCAAGATTTGCCACAAAACTAGCACTTAAGCTTGCTCTTATTTCCCTTCGACTTTGATCGAGAGAAATCCCTCTGAACATGTCCTCTTTCTTTAGGTCTTCCTATGACCATCATCACCTCAGATGTAGAGGTTTTTGAATTGGATTTCTTCATTTTTTCCTTAGACAGTAGTGCTCCAACAATAACATCAAACTCAATACTTTATGTTGTGCTGAAACTAATAGAGGTAACAAAGTGATCCCATGACTCGGGAAAAGAACACAATAATGTAATTGCTTTATCTTCAGATTCGAATTTCACTCCCATGCTAGTCAACTAGACTAAAAGAGTATTAAAAGAATTTAAATGATCAGCTATTTCCATACCTTCCTTCATGCGCAAACTGTATAATTTCCTTTTTAGAAAAATCATTTTTGTCAAGGATTTCGTCGTATACAAGATTTCCATCTTCGTCCACAAACCAGTTGTTGTCTTCTCCACAACAATGTTGAACAAAACATCATCGGCCAAACACAGACATATGGCACTCAGTTCTCTCGCATCGATCTCATCCCAGTATTCATTTCTTATGGTCGTGAGTTTCTTTTCTTTTGCCAAAAGTGCCTTCACCACCCCTTGTTGCATGAGCATATCATGCATCTTAACCTTCCAGATCTTGAAATTTTTCATGCCATTGAACTTCTCGATTTCGAATTTAGCACTCTGATTTTTTGCCATTAGCAGAAGAAAAAATTCCAAAACAATTATGCTTATAAAACCAAGGACCTTTAAAAAAATGTGGAGGAATAATGGTATAAAAAAGGTTTAATAAAAAATAATTTTACCAACCTCACCTTTTATTAAAAAATAAAAATCACCTTTTTAATTTACTTTATACCTTTTACATACTATATTTAATTCCAAATATAGTAAACCTTTTAAAACATTCTCCACGTGACTTGACTTGTTCACGTTTTTAAAAATGGAAATTCAATTTTGAAAGGACCCAAAATTCTTCATACCTTAACTTTTTCAAAAATAAAACCCATACGAATATTTCCTTGAGGGAGCACTAGTAATGGGGATCGATGCTCCTTGGAGTATTGAAAGGGAGCTCTAGCGCTCCTTCACTATGCATGGGGAGCGTCGATGCTCTATGGTGCATGAACCGGGTGCGTGAGTCTTCTGAAAATTTCAATTTCATAAGTTTGAGTGCATCGACACGCCTCTAACACTGCCTAGGGAGCGTCGATGACTTTTTCCTCAATTCGCGATCTTGCACCACAGATCTAATCCTCACGGATCTCCAACGCAGCTCTGATACCAATTGTTAGAATTGCAAATGTGGAAAACACAATTCACATATGATAATCAACAATCACACAGATAAGAAACACAGAGATTTCACGTGGTTCACCCAAACGTTGGGCTACGTCCACCAAGCATAGGTATCGGTTGTCTTATTATTCAGATCATGGAGATTACAACAGCTTCACTAATACATCTCTCACTTTGTCCTGCCTCTCCCATTTGCCTCTACGTGCATACATAAATTTATATACATTTACACATGAAACTGATTATTAAATGCAATCTCATCCATATTCTAACTTGGTCTATTTAATTGCAACCAACGTATAATAATAGGATCTAAATCTATTCTTGGGAATTTGTTGTCACCAAATTCAACATATATACATTAAAATGCACTTTAAACAACAAAAAATGGTGATTACACCAACGTTTGTTTGTTATTATTAAATATTAAATATTAAACAACATATAATAATAATGATGATTTTTTTCATTATTCATTGAGTCTTATAGTGGTGTCGTCGTGTAGTGAGATGCACATACCCATTTTCATTCTAGTTTTATGGGGTCTGTCAACAACAGGAACTTGAGACTGACAAGCACCTTTAAAAGCGTCTATAATGATTCCTAATCCTAAGAAGGCAATTGAGCCTCAATACATCCCAAGGGATTAGATCACATTTGCAAAAGCAACCCTTTCTTTACTTGCATATACCTCAAACTTAAGAGAAAACATTTATCTCTAGGAGGTATAAACAGAGCTGCATTTAGTTCTGATATTGAAGCATAGGGTTTATTTAACTCTTTAGAAATAATATTTAAAAGAAAAAGATGGAATAAAATCATATTATATAATAAATTTTTCAGTTCAATAATGAAAACAAAGCATATTCATTCAGATTTATTTATTTATTTTGTATATGAATTTTGTACAATAATTTGTTGGATGTATATTGTAAAGTGGAAAATAAGAAAATACATGTTTATAGAAGAACTATAAAGTCATTTTTAATTTCACTAGATAATATTATATTTATATGAGATAATTACCTTGATAGTTAATGGTGCATATTTTTAGTTGTTCTTCCAAATTAATGAATGATATTGATGTTCATAATTTCTTAACCTGTTTACTTTTTCACATTTACTTAATCATATCAAGGATCTCAAATACACAACGCGCAAGGAAATTGTGCACGATGCAGTTGCTAAATACTGCACGCCACAAAACTTTGTCTCTGAACACTTAGGACTTACCACGCAATGGGAAACCTATTGGATTTACTGTGCGTTGTGATATAAGACATAATGGAATGATTTATGGATGAAAAATAACAAAGTACTTTGTTTATCACATAAACTAAGAAATACACATGAAATTTATCAACACACAAACTACTTGATATATATATTAAATTTCGTGTTGTGTGCCAATACAAAATACAATAAATACAATGATGTTCGGCTCCAACAACTTCTAAACAACTTCTGCAACTTACAGAACCAGACTATGAAATTTTTAGGAGTCTAATAATTTATATTAAAGTATGTCTAATATAATTTTTGTATTATTAGAAAATATAATTTCATAAATACAAGTTGTGGAAATTAGGGTTTTTTACTAGTCCTAAAACTAGTCTAAAACATGTGTTCTTGGTAGAATTGTCATCTAGGAAAGTCCAAATTGAGTTACACTATTTTCTTTGGTAATAATATAGACCACAATATATTAGCAAAATATTTCATAAATATATATGAAATATTGGACACATGGAATTCCATAAAAATTCACTCTATGGAAAGGACCAAAAATCAATTATTTTTAGTAAATTTACTCTAACTTTCACTTGGCACAACAATTTTTTGTACAATAATTTTTGGTCATCCCTATGGCATTGAAGTGAATAAACATTAGAGTAATATAAACATAAATTTTATACTTAGAATGGCCTAAATTTCAAGATACATAAATAAAAATGTTGTGTTAGGATATTTAGACACTTAGGAGTTAGTTAAGATCAACTTGGTCTAATGTGTCATTAGGTAAAAGTTTGTTTCTTGGTGTATTTATTTAGTATGCATTTGTAGTTAGGAAATATGACGATCAAGATATGATCCTATCATAGAGTGATTTGATCCATGGCTTACCACCCAATTGGTCCATAATCTCTAATTAAAGAGCATGGAGGGTCATTTTCTAATGATTGATTGTGAGAAAATATCTTATAATATTTTTCTTTTTCATTAATGAATTTCTCTAAGTGGTTGCATTGGTTGGGGTTGTGGATGTTTCCCCACAAGGGTTTTTCCACGTAAAAGTGTTGTTTTTTTTATATTTGATTTGGTTGTGTGAGTGGTTACTGAAGGTGTTTGTCCTCTATTGGAATACATGTGTTTTCAAACATGGCATTAGAGTGCATTTGAAGACTTGATCCCATTGTAGATCAAGATGTTGAAGCCATGTTGCCGCATATCTCGTTTCTACTATTTTTATATATTTTTGGGCCAAGGGAACTTTTCCATTAAGTCCTAAGCACTTTGTTCAGTTAGAAACATTTTTCGTTTTACTTGAAAAGGTTTCCATTTTTCCAAGATATGACCATTTCGGGTCAGATCCAGAGCAATAAATCTTGAATACGCACTTTTTAATTTTTTATAGAGTTAATACTTTGGTTTTATATTTCAGTTTTTTGTTTTTGTTTCTAGGTTGCTAGTCTTTCTGGTCTATGTATTATCTTTTCCCTGCGCTCTGTACAATCTCAGCAAATAAAAAAATAGAGCGAAAAGTGTTTTTTGTGATTAGTGTGATCTTGGTAAATAAAAAATAGAGAGAAAACTTGCATTTTCTAGGTAAGCTAACCAAGATCTAACCCTTGTTGTCGAGAATTGAATTTTGTTTTTTGTGTGAATGCATGAAAAAATGTTTTTTTAGCATGCACTTCAAGTCCATATTCCACAACAATAAAAACACCTTTCATCCTTCTTCTTAATATTATAATGTGTTTTTCACTAGCTCTGTTGGTTAAAAGTGGCTTTACTTAGTAAGAGGTTTTGAGATCAATTATTTGTTTTGTTACTTTTTGAAAAAGTTCATGCATTCATTGTAAAGTGTATTTCACTTAAAAACTAAAAGTGAATCACTATAAGTATCTTTAGTATTCATTTTTAGTTACTTTTTTCATGTAAATTTAATTTACAATTTAATTGTATTGTAAACGTGATTCCCTCTTAATCTATAAAAGTCGATCACTTCATAACAAAATCATTTGTAAAATTGAAGTTATTAGAAGGAGGGGCATCATCACGTGGACCAAATTATACTTTCCACGTGACTCTTTGGTTACCTTTTCTTCCTTTTTTCAAAATGGAATAACTTTCACATCTGAAGTCCATTTTCAATGTCATTTTTTAAACAACCTATTTTTTCTAGAGATCTCCATCCTTACCATTAGTTATAAATTATAAATCCATATTCTCTACATTTTTTTATAAGGATTATCCCAATGATATTTTTCTTTCCAGTGCCAACTACTTCTCATGGAAATCACATATGGAAGATGTATTAAGAAGTAAAGGATTGTACCCAATTACCTTGGGAAAAGAAAAAAGAACCCAATAATGATGAAAATAAATTCAAGTGGGCTAATAGGAATGACGAAGCACATGGACTAATATAAATTTCCATCTCTCTTCATTTAAGGTTTATCTTCAAGGAATTAATGACCAAGATAAATCTTAGGAAAAGCTTGAAGTTATATATGGTGAAAAAAATATTGTTTGAACACACCAGATAGAAAATCAGTTAATGACTTTAAGTCCTAGTGATTTTCCTTTCATTGAAGATTATTTATCTAAGTTCAAAACACTTAGAATTTTATTTATAGACTGCAAATTACATCTGAATAAATATTGACGCATCTATATTATTCTTTCTAAGATTGGTAGTGCAGATTTTGTGTTTGTATAGACCTTTTATGGCACCAAAGAAGCTCTAGGCAGTTCTTACAAAAACCCATCTCTTTTGTCTTTTTGTGATGCTTTGATTAGAGAGCATGATAATTTTCTACAACTTGGATTAATTAGCACTACAAGAACCTACAACAAAGCCTTAGTGTCCCAACAGAAAGATAAATCGAAGAATCCTAAAAATCAACATCCTTTCCACAACAAGAAGAAAAACAAGGGTCCCAAACCCTCTTAGCCTACTTCTACTCCTAGTGGTGACAAAGGAGAAAAATCTAAAAGTAAGAAGACTAGAAGACATTACAACATTTGTGCGAAATATGGTCATGTGGATTCCAATTTTTTTAAGAATACAAAAGCTTTAGAAGAAACAATGAAGAAGTACAACATCAATAATGATTGTTCTTATTCTCATGGACATGCACTTTCTTCTTCTAGTTTCTCCTTCAATACAACTTCTACTTATTCTGAAGAGTAGCTTATTGATTCTAGATCATCTTATCATATGGATAAGGATAAATCCATCTTTTCTTTTTTAAACAAATATAACACCAAGACAATATTTGTTGGTGATGATATATCTGATATATCTCAGCAGTGGGTCACCCCCGAGCTGGGAATAAGCTCCACCCAGGGCAAGGGAATCCTAGACTAGGCTGAGGTTACAGGAAACTACATAGTGCAACTGGAAGGATTCTCTCAAGGAACCTTCTTATGCCTACTACTCATGGACTCTCATTCCCCACATGCCTGTTCCACCCAGGAGTATACACCTTCACTGTCACACAGTCCATCGGCTGCTTCACCTCCCTCTCGGGGTCTCAGCAATAGGTCGGATCAGGAATTATCAGAGCTCTGTAGCTGGTGTTGGACTCTCTCTGGGATAAAACCACTTCCCAACAAACTCTCTCACCTGGAGAGAGCTACTCATAGGCCCGAGAACTTGCCTTTTCAACCATGGCCTAAAAACCCACTTCTTCAACCAGTTTCAACTCAATTCCCACAATGTAAGGATAACAACAACAACAACAACATTCGATTAACTCACGGGTGACAACAACAATAGGAAATTTGGTATAGACATGCAAAAATGGAAACAGTCCACACTAAGACATAGCATGGCTCAGACCATATCCAATATGTTTCGGGATTTCATAAAACAACAGAGGTTGGCTTCACATTTTTTGGTTCCAGAGATGCGTGAGGGTATGGAGAGGTCACACGATGGAGGTCTCGGGTTCAGGCGAAGAATGGAATAATGGTAGAACCCCCAACATGAGTTGACGCTTTAGCTTTAACTGCATGTGCCCAGGTTGACACTTGTCTTCCTAGAGCTACATGCGCTCCATTTACCCTACGTCCCCTTTCCAGGAACTTAGGAAAACACTTGGTCAATTTTCTACCTTATCCTTTTGGGAAATAATAATAAATTATTATCCCCTTTAGAGGTAAGCCCCCCTAGCTTATCCCCAAGGCCCAAACACTTAGCCCCCTCCCTTACCCAACCTTGTGGAAGCTTAGTCCCCCATCACTCTTTCTTCGTGGTCTGTCTGCTCACAGCGATGTTTAATATTTATTAATGTTCTGCATAATTACATATACAAAAACAAGCTCTTGGCCTTTAACACTTAGGCTCTCCAGCCTAATAAACACATAGGCCCACCATCTTATCAACACTCAACTCACTATCCTACAAAACTTGTTTACAATTCATAAATACAACTGGGGCTTGTCCTTGGGGATATTACAATCCCCTCCCCTTATTTTTGCACTGTCCTCAGTGCAACTCTTTACACAATATCAACAAGATTTCCAAAATCTTCAAAAAGATGTGGGTATTCTGCCCACATAGCATCCTCATGCTCCCATGTCGCATCCTCAGGACCATACCAGATCCACTAGACCTTTACAAGCCCTATGACTCGATTCCGGGGTTGTTTTCTCTTCTGGTCCAACATGCACACCGGATGCACCTGCAAGACACCTTCTTGCTCCACTTGAATCACATTCCAATCAATCACATGATCAGGATCAGGTATATATTTCTTAAGCAATGAAACATGAAACAAATTATGTACAATCATGGATGCAGGAAATGCAAGCATATATGAAACTGGTCCAATCCTTTCTAGGATTTCAAATGGCCCACAAAATCTGGTTGCCAACTTCGAACAGATTCCCAACTTCAGGGAACTTCTGTTAGCTTTCACTTTCAAGAAAACATGGTCACCCACTTTAAAATCTTGGTGGGTTTTGTTCTTATCAACATAACTCTTCTTCCTATATTGGGCAGCCTTCAAATTCTTCTTAATCTTCAACATTTCCTCTTCCATTTCCTTGAGTAACTCTGGCCCAACCATTATTCTATCAGCTGGGTTATCACAGCTTATTGGAGTGTTTCATTTTCTGCCATAAAGTGCTTCAAATGGGATCATATTCAATGATGCTTGAAACCCATTGTTGTAGGTGTATTCTACCAAGTGTAGGTAGTATTCCCATTTAGATGGTTTGTCCATCACATACATCCTTAATGTGTCTTCTATCACTTGGTTCACCGTCTCTGTCTGCCCATCAGACTCGGGATGATAAGCAGTGATGAAGTTTAGATTCGTTCTGAACCCTTTGAATAACCCTTTCCAGAATTTTGAGGTGAATTTTGAGTCTCTGTCAGACACAATTGTCTTGGGAACATCGTGCAATCGTGTTGTTTCCCTCATAAAGATATCGTCAACATTAGCTGCCTTGTGAGTAGTCTTCAATGGAATAAAATGGGCAGCTTTTGTAATATTGTCCACTACCACCATGATTGAATCATGTTTCTTGCATGTTCTGGGAAATCCTGTGATGAAATCTATTGTCACTACCTCCTATTTACACTCAGGAATGGGTAGAGGCTGTAGCAACCCTGTTGGGTGTCTGTGCTCAGCTTTAACCTTCTGACACTCCATACATCTAGTGATGTATTCAACAATCTCTTTCTTCATACCTAGCCAAAAGTAATGGCTCTTGACTGCTGCCATAGTTTTCTGATATCCAGGGTGCCCTGCATAAGGCACATTATGCATTTCTTGCAAAATCATAAGTTTCAATTTCTAGACATTAGGTACATAAGCTCTATTTTTGTATAGGAGTGTTCCATCAGCTCCCAACTTATAATCTTCCACTTTCTGTGGCATCTCACCTTGTTGTAGCTTTGCTACCAACTCCATGTACTACAAACCTGCATTTGCAGCTTCCAAAATACTGCCTTTAATATCAATTTGATACATGCTAATGGTTGTAGTGTGTAGTTAATGCACTCTCCTGCTGAATGCATTAGCCACTTTGTTCTCCTTTCCTTTGATATGCTTGATATCAAAGTCGTACTCACAAAGTAATTCTAACCACCTACTCTGCCTAGCATTCAAGGTTGGTTAATCAAACAAATACCTCAGACCGTTATGGTTTGTCCTCAGTTCAAACATCCTTCCCATGAGGTAATGCCTCCATTTATTTAGAGCATGACCAATAGCCGCCAAATCCAAATCATGAGTTGCATAATTCTTTTCATTCTCTTTCAATTTCCTGCACTCATAACATATTACAAATCCATTCTGACTGAGGAGTCCTCCCAGTCCTTCTTTGCATGCATTTGTACATACTACGAAATCTTCATTCGGATCTACAATTCTCACGATTGGAGCACTAGTTAACAACTTCTTCAATCATTAGAATATTCTCTCACATTCTTCGATCCACTGAAACTTATTCTCCTTCTTTTGCAAGGAAGTTATGGGGTGAGCTATCCTTGAGAACCCCTCGATGAACCTTCTATAATAACCAACTAGACCCATAAAGGATATGACTTCTGACACATTCTTTGGCATTCACCATTCTCTGATGGCCTCAATCTTCTCAGGATCTACAACTATCCTATCCTATGAAATGGTATGCCCCAAGTAATGGATCTGTTTTTGATAAAATGAGCACTTTCTCAATTTGGCATAAAGTTGGTGCTCTCTCAACACCCGCAACACCAACATCAGATGTTGTTCATGCTCTTCCTCTGACTTGGAATACACCAAAATTCCATCCAAAAATACTATGACAAACTTGTCCAGATAATCCATGAATACACCATTCATTAGGCACATAAAGACAATGGGCGCATTTGACAACCCAAATGGCACCACTGTGAATTCATAATGACCATACCTTGTTCTGAAGGTGGTCTTGTTGATGTCTTCATCCTTTATTCTTACCTGGTGATATCCTTATCTAGGATCTATTTTTGAAAATATCTTAGCATCCTTCAACTGGTCAAAGAGATCATCTATCCTCGGCAGAGGATACTTGTTCTTAATAGTCACTTTATTCAATTGTATGAAATCGATACACAATCTCAACATCCCATCCTTCTTCTTCACGAACAAGACTGGGGCACCCAAGGTGACACACTTGGGCATATATACCTCTTCTTCAAAATCTCTTCAAGCTGCAACTGTAGTTCTTTCAGCTCTGGCGTACTCATTCTGTAAGGATCTTTCGACACTGGCGCTGCTCCATGCATCAAGTTTACAGAGAAGTCAATATTTCTCTTTGGGGGTAGTCTGGGTACTTCCTGAAATACATTTTCAAACTCTTTTAGCACCACATGATATTCAATATTTGACACCTTATCCTTAGGTGTTTCCTTCACATGGGCTGCAAATAATTGACAGCCTTTCCTGTAGCACTTCTTCAGCTGCATTGCTGAGATTTCTCTGATAGCAACAACTCTAGGAATTCCTTGGACTGTTTTCTGATTTCCTTCCTCATCCAGGCAAGTGAATTCCTTGTTACGACAGTCCAAGATGGCATGGTGTTGGTCCAATCAATCCATCCTGACTAAATAGTCATAAGAACCTAAAGGCAAAATGTTCAATTCAACCCTTGTGCTCAGTCCAGTCATGTCCACTGGACAGAACTTAACCAGCTCAACAACCTTTCTCTTGGCTCTAGTAGCTAGCTACACTAACCAAGATTTTCTATGTTTGGTTCTCTACAATTTCAAAATTTCCACCACTCTAGGATCTATATAACTATGGCTAGCCCCTTAATCAATTAAAATAGTAAAGGCATGGTTGTTGATCATACCTTGAACTTCAATCATGTGTGATTCATATTCTGCTTGCTTGTTGTCCAGGGCTGCATAGATACTTGGTACTCTACTGCCCATGTCCTCCACTGTTTATGCTTGCTGAACATTATGGATAGCTCTCACTTTTCTATTTTTGTGGGGACAATCTATGTACTTGTGGTTCCCCTGACAGCCCCAACACTTAATGCGCGTCTGCCTTGGCCTTTGTCCCCCTACGTCAGCCATTCCTAACTCTGTAAATGATGGCTGTCCTTGAGGACTATTTCTGAAAAAGGGAGGTTTTTTTCCCTTCTACCTCTGCTCTTTCTTAAACTTCTTCTAGTCATCCCAAGCCTTCCGAAAAGTAGGATTTTCTCTTTGTTGTTCACATAATCATTTCTCTCTTCTTATAGTTTCTTCCATAGTATTATGGTCATCATACTAAATCATGTGACCAATGGAAGGTGGTAGTCCACTCAGATACCTTTGAATCTTGACAGTCTCATCTTTGATGAACGAAACATACTTCAGTAATTCTAAAAACCTTCACTCATATTCATCAATGGTCATGCTACCGAGCTTGAGTTAAAATAACTCTTTCATTTTTCTGTCATAATATCTCTTAGTCAAGTATTACCTCTCGAAATATTTCTTGAATTCTTTCCACGTGACATCTTTCTCTCTAATGTGTTGCACCTGCACAAGTTGATCCCACCCCATAGATGTTTTTCCTTTCAGTTGATACATCACAATTCTTCCTCCTGCATGAGAGGAATAATTATGCAGTTGGAAATATTTCCTCATGCCAAGAAACCATGTCTTGGCATATTCCTACTTCTTATGTTCTCCATCAAATGTAGGAGGCTTAATCTTGTTCATTTCTCCCTTTAGTTCATCCACTCCAGATCTCCTATGTTTTCTGGTCGGAGATGGGCTTGAACTACTGCGTGCCTCCTTATTGGAATATTTTAGGGAGTGACGATGATGCCTGCTAATGCTTCTCGGTCTTATTTTATTCTCAGGGGTCTTGTGACTCCCCGTTTTTCTTGAGTCACTCTCCTTATCCAACTTATTTTCGATTCTTTCCAAACTTTGCATCAACTTTAAGTTGAATTCTCCTTGTTGATCTATGACTTTCATGAGATTTTTGTTATATGATCGGTGAGTCTGGGCCTCTTTCTGCAATCGATCAATGATTTTCATCATATGCCCTTCCTTATATATCTCTTCTCCATGCCGATTGAAGTTCGATCCTTCAACTCCCATATGGACATCCATTCCTTTTATTTCATTCTCTGAACCGGAAGCAGTCTGTGCCACTTTCATTTCTTTGCATTCAGTGGGAACTCTATTCAATTCTGGCACTCGTTAAACTTATGCAAACACAACATGCAGACAACCGAAATTCATCAGACCATCATTCCTTAACAAATCCCACAACATTCATAAACAAATTTGATTCAAGAAAATTTTCAAACTCCATTTTCTTTTGGGGCTCCTTTGTGAAGTTTTTTGGGCACTAGCCCCTTTCTCTCAGTCCCCAACCCATACAACCATGGGTCGTGAACAAGTGTTAGATCAATAAGAGATTAATCAGGCCTTCAGCCTTTGGCTTCGAAATATTTCCAAGCACCACACAATAATCTCTCGGAGTTCAAATTATCGAACTCGTGAAGTAGGGTGGATCAACAGTCCACGACTACCCAACATCCAATGGCTGACACCCACTGTGGAACTTCAAGCATGTGAGCTCTGGGACTTTGAAGCTTCGGAGCTTCGAGACTTCAGAGGATTTCACATCCGCACACCCCCAATGCCCCGAACCATTAATTTTCGAACACTTCCGTGTCACCTTTGGTGACGTTATTACATCTTGTCACCTCGGCATTACAAACTTTTTGAAAGTTCTTTCTTTCATTCCCTTATGAACCATCCTTTTGGAGTGTCAAGTCTCAGGACTTCACAATTGGCGCCACACATCCACTGGGACCCACGGTTTCTCATAGCACTTAACACCTTTCAAATTGCAGGGGCATGCATCCATGGTTTGGATTAACCCACCTTTCATCCCACAATTCCTCTGACGCTGACACGTAACCCCCTAAGAAAAACCGTGGTTTGGATTATGGAACCGCCTTGGAGAATTAACCCTCGTGCAACTTGGGTCCCCACAATGCCTCCTAGCCGTCGATATGGATGTATTGGGATCAACGCCAGTGTGGTCCCACTGACCTTTAACTATGTTATTCAACCTCAGGGCCCACATAGTACAGTTGTAAACATTATGGGTGGGGGCACGTGGCAGGTATAGGAAATTTCCACGTCACCTTCATGTGACATCATCATGACTCACCACTTCAGCTCTTCGAGAGTTTCAAACTCATAGCACTTTCCTCCTCAGCATTCTCCTTTGCTTTCTTGGACACTGATCTAATGGACCAGACTCCTTCCAACAACAAATCTGACGAATGTTGTCATTCCTCCTCCTGAGCTTCATTTCTCGAACCCATTTCTCCTTAGAGGTTTTCTTCGACACTTAGTCGACTTTCGAATCTTTACACTCCTTGCAACATATCTTCGCATCCCTTCACGAGTAAACTCAATCTATTTCTCTCGAGATTTTTGAGTCAATGACTATGTCGACGCACTCCTTGCACCCAGGGACACTTTGAACCTCGAATTTTGTCCCTTTCGACAACAATTCACTCTAAAATATGTGTCTCGTTAACCACTAACATGGTCCATCTAGGATCAGTGTCGAAACCATGCTATGATACCAATTTGTAACGTCCTCAGCCACCAACAGGTCGGGCAACGTCACTACTCGGACATTCACACACACACACACACATAATGCATTTTAATCGAATTAAAACACATAACACAGAGTTACTGTTATGATTCAGATTCAAACAAGATTAGCAGTAAATCCACATGCAATGGAACACATGATAACATTCAAGCATCACA
This sequence comes from Picea mariana, assembly GCA_032191745.1. Taxonomy (NCBI): domain Eukaryota; kingdom Viridiplantae; phylum Streptophyta; class Pinopsida; order Pinales; family Pinaceae; genus Picea; species Picea mariana. The sequence goes on from JASDQU010210867.1 coordinate 16,719, forward strand.
GACATGAATAACATATAAATTAAGCACAAAAATGACACTTATCTTTTCAACTGAAGTAACACCACCAAGTACGTGCAGACCTTCCATGAACCTCCCAGCCATAGACCATGCTGCTCATCATGCTCAGCAGTTGGTCACCCCTGAGTTGGGACTAAGCTCCACCCAGGGCAAGGGAATCCTAAACTAGACTGAGGTTACAGGAAACTACATAGTGCAACTAGAAGGATTCTCTCCAGGAACCTTCTTACGCCCACTACTCATGGACTTTCATTCCCCACATGCCTGTTCCACCCAGGAGTATACACCTTCACTGTCACACAGTCCATTGGCTACTTCATCTCCCTCTCAGGGTCTTGGCAACAGGTCGGATCAGGAATTCTCAGAGCTCCGTAGCTAGTGCTGGACTCTCTCTGGGAGAAAACCACTTCCCAACAAACTATCTCACCTGGAGAGAGTTGCTCACATGCCTGATAATCTGCCTCTTCAACCACGGTCTGATAACCCGCTTCTTCCACCAGTTTCAACTCAATTCCCACAAGGTAAGGATAACAGCAACAACAACAACATTCGATTAACTCACGGATGACAACAACAATAGAAAATTGGGTATAAACATCCAAAAACGACATCAGTCCACACTAAGACACAGCACAACTCAGGCCATATCCAAGATGTGTCAGGCTTCATAGTAAAACAACATAGGTCGGCTTCATGGTTTTTGGTTCCAAAGATGCATGAGGGTATGCAGAGGTCAGACAACGAAGGTTTCGGGTTCAGACGGAGGATGGCAGAATGGTAGAACCCCCAACACGAGCTGACGCTTCACCTTTAACTTTATGCGCCTAGGTCGACACTTGTCTTCCTAGAGCTGCATGCACTCCATTTAGCCTACGTCCCCTTTCCAGGAAATTAGGACAACACTTGGTCAATTGGCCACCTTAGCCTTTTAGGAAATAATAATAAATTATTATCCCCTTTAGAGGTAAGCCCCCCTAGCTTAGCCCCTAGGCCCAAACACTTATCCCCCTCCCTTACCCAACCTTTTGGAAGCTTAGTCCCCCGTCACTCTTTCTTCGTGGTCGGTCTGCACACAACAATGTTTAATCTTTATTAATGTTCTACATAATTACATATACAAAAATAGGCTCTTGGCCTTTAACACTTAGGCTCTCCAACCTAATAAACACATAAGCCCACCATCTTATCAACACTCGGCTCACCAACCTACAAAACTTGTTTACAATTCATAAATACAACTAGGGCTCGTCCTTGGCGATATTACATTTGGAATAGTTAAAGTAAATAATGTTCATTTCAATGATGCATTATGTGTTCCAAGTATTTCCTACAACCTTCTATCAATGTATCAAATCACTCATTTAGGTGAGGGTAAAACCGTAGATTTTTCACCACACTAAGTTGTAATCAAGTATCTAAAATATCCTAAGCATGTTCTTACAACTGAAATTGTTCATGATGTTACTAGGTTGTACAAATTTGACAACATTGGTTCATCATATTTTCCATCAATTTTTGTTGCTCATAGCAATGACTCGAGCAAACTTTGGCATGAGCGGTTTGGTCATTTAAATTATCGTTCATTGCATCAACAATGTAATCAAAAGATGGTGGTGTTCCTTCCTCTTGTTTCTTGCAAAGATGGTGTTTACATTGGTTTTTTTATCGGTAAACATCACCAGGACAATTTTGACAAACGTGCATATTGGTACTCCTCAACCCCTTTGCAGCTTGTTCACATTGATTTATGTGGTTTTCTTTCTTCTCCTTCTTTCTTTGGGTGCAAGTCTTTCTTAAATTTCATTGATCACTTCTCCAAACACACGTGGGTTTACTTCTTAAAAATTAAGAGTGAAGTTTTTGACAACATTTTGGCTTACAAGGCCCTTGTAGAGAAACAATATGGACATCAACTTCAAAGGTTAAGAATAGATAATGGAGGTGAATATGCGAACAAAAATTTTACAAGTT
>JASDQU010210869.1:0-18707 GCA_032191745.1 Picea mariana
TATGGTACAGGTTGATTACAGGTTGAGGTATAGGTTGATTCATTGTTGATGCATGGTTCAGATTTACAACGGTATATCTCACAGCGATAGTGTGACAGTGGTTCCATCATTCTACTTCTACTTCAGGACGGTTGGACAGGGCAAGGACATGTGGTTGTAGCCACCTTCCGGTTGTAGTCGGAGAACATAGGGGGTTGTAGCCATAGAATTGGGGAGTTGGAGCTTCCCTCAGGTTGTAGCCTGAGAAACTAGGGGGCTGGAGCCTCCTTCCAGTTGAAGTTGGAAAACAAAGGAAGTTGGTGCTTCCAATGAATGTAATTCTTCAAGACATATAAGAAAAATAAATCCGTGGTTTTCTCCCAATCTGGGTTTCCACGTAAAACATTGGTGTACTATGTATGTGTGTGATTGTTTATTTCTTACTGATTCATTATTGGATGATAATTCTACATTGATATAACATTTGAAGAAAAATGATTATAATTATGCTATTACTGATTCACCCCCCCTCTCAGTAATCCAAAAATTAATACATATTAATGTTTTCCACCTCTAATAAAAAGAGGTGACAAATTTTCTCCAATATTTCTACAGTGGGCCCTTTAATTAAATGAATAGGGTACAAGACACCCAACACTAACTTGAATAGAGACAATAATTTTCATCCTATTCATTAAATGGTAAATAATATAATATTCAACTAAAAAAATACACTACCCATATGAGTAATATGTCTTAATTTTTTCTATGTCTAATAAAAAGAGGTGACAAATTTTCTCCATTATTTCCACACCGGGCCCTTTAATTGAATGACTAGGGTACAAGAGCCCAGCGCTAACTCAAATTCGTCAATGGCTTGTGATGAGAGTTAATTCATTCGACAATTTTTCTAAAGCGCATTCTGATTTAAAAAGTGACAAATTTTCCATATTGTTTCCAAAATGGACCCTAACCCTCTCCCTCTCACTTTAGTGACAAGGGTGCAATAGACCCAACTTTAACTTTTTTGATGCGTATTCTGAATTAAAAGTGACAAATAGAGTTCTTTGTATAGTCAAAATTGCAATCCATATCAACCATTTTCAATCCACAAGTTGTGAGATTCCTCACCAAAAGATAGGGGATACATGTGCTCAGTATATAACGCATAAAGTAAGGGTGTTGTAAAATCTTTTGGGAAATCAGATTATACAAAAATAATCACTCAAATATGTGAATCTAACAATAATAATTACTCACATTTGTGGATCTAACAATTTCTCATAAGATTTCGGATAAATGTCCTCAATAAATATTACCAAAGAAAAGTCATTTGATAAAACATTTAGACTACGACAAAGAAAAATCATTTGATAGAACGTTTAAATTACGACTAAAGCAAATATAAAGATATTATCAAAGAAAAGTCATTTGATAAAACATTTAGACTACGGCAAAGAAAAATCATTTGATAAAACATTTAAACTACGACTAAAGCAAAGCTAAAGATGTTACCGAAGAAAAGTTATTTGATAAAACATTTAGACTACGACAAAGAAAAATCATTTAATAGAACATTTAAACTACGACTAAAGCAAAGATAAAGATATTACCAAAAAAAATTCATTTGACAAAACATTTAGACTACGACAAAGAAAAATCATTTGATAGAACATTTAAACTACGGCTAAAGCAAAGATAAAGGAAGGTTTGGTTTCCAAAAAGGTCCTGCCTATTGATTCAAGGAAGATGATACAAGAGACCCCGCGATAAATTGAGAGATTGAGCCATAGTGGGGTCTGGGTCTGTTGCAAGCTCGTCCATGAATTAATATAGATAGAGGCAGGGATTTGGAAATCAAATTTTGGTTGTTAATTTTATGTTTTATCGTTAAACTTGATGTGTAATTTTATTTATTTAATAAATAATAAATATAAAGTTAAAATATATGCTAATTTGATTTTTCAAAATAAATTAAATTATTTATAAAAAGGATTCATAATAAATTATTATTTTTATTTATAATTTAAATTTTATAATGTTTTTTTTTAAATTATATATTAATTATATTTTATTTAATATTTTTTTCCAGTTATAAATATTATATTAATACATATAATTTAATGTTTTTCTTTTATTTATTTTTCCAATGGGAAAATTTCTCAATTATATTAATATATAATGTGTTCTCAAATAAGAAAGTTTACAATCGCAGCTGAAGTGGCAACTGTTATATGAAAAAACTTTTGCCTATAGTGGTCTCTCGACCAACAAAGGGGGAAAGTTCATAAAAAAGAAATGGCGAGAACAAAGAAAACTGCTAGGGGACTGAAAAAACTAACAAACAAGTATTCTTCAAAAATAAAATTCAAAGACCAAGAGTGAACTCCAACTTTCAAATCATAAAAGTTCATTGAGGAGATAAGAGTTGATCTTAAAAAAGTGTTAGAAAGAGAGGGGGGGCCTCAGGACCATCTATCCAATGATTGTATGTTATGATACCCGCTTTTTTCTGAAGAGATGCCTTTGATAGTTGGTCTGCCGATTTGTTATGATCACGATAGATGTGTTTGTAGCTAAGTTTTTTGAAGGTGAGCTGAAGTAGTATAATTCTGTCCTTCCAAGACAAGAGGGAGATAACTTGTAGATCACCCATGTTTTTCAACCACTAAATAATAGTTCTAAAATCCCTGAGTATTTGAAAGGATTCAATGTGATTTCTGGAGGACAAGTATAGCATGGCCTAGTATAATTCTGCCCTGGTGTTGGTGCCCGGGCCACATTTGAAGGTCCATTTATAGAATGATTTTTTTGTGATTCTAATCAACCCTCCAGCACCACTCTGAATGCCATTTTCTTGCACTGCTCCATCAAACCATCCTGTTGGAAGGTCCTCTATGTCAGGAGCCATATTTGTCTTCTCCAGTCTTGGCTTGATAGAGTGAAAATCATTCCAATTTTTAAAAATTCCAAGTGTTTTGTAAGTTGCGGAGCTTGTGGAAGGAGTCCCATTTTCAAAGATTTTTTTATTTCGGTCCAGCCAAATAGAACAACAGAGCAGGGATGGAAGTTGCATAAGATTGTGTTCCCTATGGGACCAATGGTCAAAACAGTCTGAGAGAGTAGGCCCATCCCATTTGGTTTTGAGATTTAGAACCAATGCAATTTTATCCCAAAATTGTCTGGAGAAAGAACACTTGATGAAAAGATGATCCGCAGATTATGCATCATTGTGGCACAGGTGGAAAATATTTGGCTCAGTCCAGCCCTTTATTTGAAGGATGTCCCAAGTGTTTAATTTATCTACGATCAATAGCCAGGTGAAGAATTGTATCTTGGGCGGTAGGTTCTAGGTCCATAGTTGTTTTCTCCAACCTATGATATTTGTGTGCCAGAGCGAGTTAGTGATGGCTACATAGACATTCTGGACAGTTAGTTGTCCTAAATGGTCACCCCCCGACCACCAGAGTAGACCATATGAATCATTTAAATGGATACTCGATTGTGCAAGAGTCGTGCAAAGGGAATTCCAGTAGGGTGCTAGCTCTGTGTTGAGTTCAAGCAAGTCACTAGTTATCCACCTGTCAGGAAAGTAAGCCGATCTAGAGTTGTCTCTGGCTTGGTAGAGATACCATATATTGTTTTTGTGTAAATGAGCTACCAACTAAGGTGGAAGGATGGAGGCATAGTCCATACCATGAATGTGGTCGTGACCAAGTGTAATGGAGTGGCTCAAGCCTAGATGCCAACAGAGCCAATGGTTTATCAAATTCTTTGTTTTTGTTAAATTTGTCCAAAAGTAAGAAGTCGTCCTAGTGGTAGCAGTCTCTGAATGTAGACAATTGATAACAAAATGATGGCAGAGGTACTTTTTCTTGATGATGGAGTGCCATATGCCAGAATAAGTCAGCACACACTAGAGGGAGTTGGCCGCTAGTGCATGGCTGGAATGGTATAAGTTTTGAATCCCCCATCCTCCCTTGTGTTTTGTTTTTTCCAATCCTTTCCAATTGCAAAGAGCCCGACCATAGGAAATTAAAAGTCAATCTGTGGTTTTTGAGTACCGTAGCAGGGATGGCTGCTAGGGCCATCCAATACACTGGTTTTCCTTCAAGTATATTTTTTATGAGTGTAAACCGACCTCCAAGGGAGAGCCATCTCGTACACCAGTGTCCAGTCTTTTTTTCAACTTTGGCAATAAGCCAGTTCCATTTCGTCGGCTTGTAGGATTCTGCTTTTAAATAATAACCAAGGTATTTGAGGCCAGAGGAAAGATGAGTAAAAGTGTAAGGAAAGATACCTTTAATATGATATAACATTTGTTGTTGCATATTTGCGAAGTGGAAGGTCTATTTTCCCAATTGATCGATAAGCATGTGGTGCTGCAGAAGATTTTTAATATCTCGTTTATCTCCTTCCATTCCTGTATAGAGTCATTTGTCATGATGAGAACATCATCAGAAAAAAGAAGATGTAATACCTTGATGGTCTTGGACACCTTTATTCCATAGATCTTTCCTTCTGCTTGGCTTGATTTGAGGAGGAGACTCAAGGCTTCCATAACCAAAATGAAGAGCAGAGGAGAGAGAGGACATCCCTACCGAAGTCCTCTGCCAATGCGAAAGAAAGAGGAGTATTCACCATTAACGAAGATGGCGAGTTTTTCACTAACCACACATCTCATGATCCACTTGATCATTGAGTGGATGAATCCTTTCTGCTTCAGAATCAATCTGAGGAAGTCCCAGTCGATGCAATCAAAATCCTTCTTGAGGTCCAGTTTGAGGATAAGTGGCTTTGAAGTTTTAGTTTTGATACTATGTAAGCACTCCTGGGTAGTGCCAATAGCGTCAAGAATTTGGCATCCTTTTAAAAACCCCATTTGTTCTTTCGAAAGGATCCATGAGAGGATGTGCTTTATCCTGGTTGCAATAATTTTAGATATGAGTTTATAGCAAAGATTGTAGAGTGCAATAGGCCTATAATCACCAAAGGTAGTGGTAGTGGCAGCTTTAGGAATAAGAGTAAGGAAAGTCGATTTCATAGCTCCAACCACCTTCCCACTAAGTCTAGTGTCCTCCACTAGCTCTAGAATATTCGGGCCAACCAAATCAAAGAAATGCAGATAAAATTCAACCGTCTAGTCCTCAGGGCCTATACTTTTATCCTTGGAGAAGGATTTTAGAGCAACCAAAATCTCCAGTAGCTTGCAAGGGTTGTCTAGCAATAGTGAATATTCCCCAATTACAGTGTGTGGGAAGATTCTTTCCACTGTGACTGAAGTCTGTAGAGTATTAGGTAGCTTCACCTAAAAAAAGGGTTTGAAATGATTAACAACAACTGATTTTAAATCTTGTTGTCCTCTATGGAGAGTACCGTCAACATCAACTATCTCCCAGATGTGATTTTTACTCCTGCAAGAGCTAGCGCAATTGTGAAAGTATTTGGTGTTGAGATCACCACACTTAAGCCAATTTGTTTTTCATTGTTTCCTCTAGGTAGATTCTTATTTGAGGAGGAGTTGGTTTCTTTCTAATTCAAGACCTTCTAAAACTTGAATTCTATCTCTATTGACATTCGCACGGGCTTCTACTAGTAGATTGGTTTGTATCTCTGATTCAAGTTCTAGCAATCTTTGAGTGTTATGCTTCCTGTAGATGGAAACCCATACTTTTATATGAGATTTTAGACACTTGAGATTCCAAATAAGACGATGTTGAATGCAAGGCTTAGAGAGGTAGAGAGGGTCCTTCCAAACTTCAATGACGATGGAGTTGAAATCAACTTCGAGTAGCCAACACAAATTTAATTTGAAAGGATAATCGATCTTGTGGGAAGATGAGTCCAGGTGTAAGATTATCGGATCATGGTCTGACAGGAAAGGGAAATCCACCCAGGTGCAGATCCTATCCTCTGTGGATATAAGATGATCATAGATGAGAAAGCGGTCGAGCCTCTTGGAGATGGAATCTGAACCCATCCATCCATTATGCCAAGTAGGGGCCAAGATGTCTGGAGCATAGTCCACCAGATTATGTGCTAAAAATAGAGAAGTGAAATAATTTTCCAGAGTGTCCTGGGTAGCATAGGTGCCCCAAACTTCCCCAACAGACATTGTAAGATTCAAATCATCTGCTATAGTCAAATTATCAAGGTCAAGTAGATCTCGAGCTTCAACCTTTTCCCAGAAAATCTATCTATCGGAATAGGGCCTGTATAAATTGAGTAGATTGATCCTTTTGTTATTGTTTCAGCAAGTACCAGAAAACAAGATGCCTCCACAACAAACAAAGGGGAAGAAATCATATTTGGCAGGGTCCCAAGACACAACCAAACCCCCAGAGGTACCAAACCCCCAGAGGTATCGAGTGAGTTAATTGAGCAGGTGTGCCAGTTGGAGTGAAACTGATTTAAAAAAAATATGGCCTTTTTACTGTCAACCAGAGTTTCTTGTAGGAAGATGATGTCGGGATATGTGTGTGAAAGAAGTCTTCTGAAAGAGGAAACTTTTAGGGGGGGCCCCACACCTCTGATTTTGAGGGAGAGAAAGATCATGGATTACTCTTGCTAAGGTTTTCATGCCTCTAAGCGCCCCAATATCAGTAAGATATTGTGAAGAAACCACAGAGTGTTTAGAAGAGGTTCTCTCCTTGCGACGGGCACTACGAGTTTTGATCGATGATTGTTCAAAACCATTCCCTCTTGACCAAGTGTAGTATTTTTTAGGGTTTGTTGACAAGATCTCAGATGGTCCCAAACTAGTGTCAGTAGCTAACAATTTTTGTAATGATGAACCCAGATAAGTAGGCAAGGGTGTGGGAGATAGAACTTCTTTGTAAGATGGTAATAAAGAATCCAGAACAACACCAAGTGTGCTATCACCAGGCTTTGATTCACTAAGTCCTGACAGGTGATAATAATCCTCCTATTCGAAGGGCTTATCACCGGGACTCTTAGTCTCCAAAGAGTGGGAAGTAGTCTGTGTTGCAAAAGTGTGTTCCCGCACCTCCGAAGGACATCTAGAAGGATATATTAATGCAGGTAAATACAAGGTAGTTGGTTGCGCATCAATAATATTATGGGAGGAGTGTGGAGTGTTCAGAGTGTGTGGTATGTCTGAGGAAGACAAGGGATGAGTCGAATTCTCACCAGAGGTGTCAGAAGTAGTAAGGGTGGAGTGAGTATCAGGATGGACATGTGGAGAAGGTAAAACAGGTCCAAGAGGGATGTTGGGAAGACTGGAGATAAGTTGTGAGGGAAGGGATTCAGAGTGTTCTCTAGGGACGTCCCCCCGAGGGAAGGAATTTGATCCTGAGTTTAGAAGAGGCGATTTATCGAAGGGGTCCTTTTCCCAAGTTGAGAGTGAGAAAAAAAGAGTCAGACAGATGGATTTAAGATTACCAGTGATGGAGTCCAGTCCAGATGTAACACCATCATCAGGGTAATCTGGAATATGAACCTATGTGTGCACAACCTGAGAGTCCAAGTTGGAGGAAATATCGAGCATAGATTCATTTGACAGTTCATCTTCATGAGTGCCAGTACAAGTCTTTCTTAGGTGACCCGTTTGTCTGCAGAGAGAACATCTGAAAAGAATGTTGATATAGTCTAGCTTCTAGCGAGTGAAATGTCCTCTCTGGTCTATATCTAGTGTTTCAAGTAGATCCTCGTGTAGATCTAGCTATACCCCTGTAGATTCTAGTATAGCTAGATCTACACGAGGATAAAGGGGTAGTCCAGAAAGAGGACCCACAGGTGTCGGAGATGGAAATATTCCTGAGATGGATCAAAAATCACTCGCTAACGCTTCAACATAAGGCTACTGTCATCCAGAGTCCATAGGCGCTCATGAATAGATGTGGAATCCTTAGGGGATTTAAACTGAAAGTAAAGCCAACCACGCCCAAGGTGTGAGAGAGAGGGGACATATTCCAATAAAGGCTTCCAATTTTTTTCCATCCAAACATCCAGGTCAGTGGTGCAGAGGTTTTTGTAAGAGAGTCTGCCCACAAGGTTGTAGAGTGCCATGGAGACAGAATCCTCCAGGTCGATATCCACACCAAGGACAAGTTTCTTTTTAGATTTCTTCGAAGCCCATGGTCTTTGTGAAGATTTATTCCCCCCAAGAGTGTGAGCATGATTATTTCGAGCAGTTTCAGGGGATAATGAAGGTTTAAAGGTAGCCGAGCATACTTGTTCACTTCGTAATCCTTGTGAGAGTCCACTGCATAGAGAAGGAAGTGAAGGACATGTATTATTGGCTGAGGCGAAGTGTGGGAGAGTCGAGTGGTTAAAAAAAATAAGTTGAAGGTCTCTAGTGGAGGGTCTATTGTCCGCATGGAGTAAAGTATCTATAGATGTAGGCTGGGAGGTTGAAATGTGAGCATGAGTGAAGTTGACAGAAGAAATGGTAGATATGAAGGGATGAGTGGTAACAAATGGAAAGGAGGTAGTGTTCAAAGGAGTATGGTGGGGAGCTGTAATACCAGAGGTAGAGGACAGAGTTACATTTTCAATGGAAGGCTGTAATAGGTTAGTGCACCTAGAGAGCTCGTCCGTCGAGGTGAAGAGGCCTGCATTGTTCCAGAGGGCCTCGTCAGTAGCACTCATGAGTGTGCTGACTTCAACCTTCATTAGTGCGCGTCTCATGGAGGAGGAAGAGTTAAAAATGAATATTTACCCCCAAACAGTGATGGTGCTGGAGCAAGAGGACATAAGTTTCTATCTAAAGTTCTGAAGGTCAAAATTGTAATCCAAAGATGGGATAGATCAGGGACGTCGTGGTAGGTTGGAATACTATGGAGAGATCATTCTTAGAAAGAATGTGGAGGATGGTAATGTTTTAATCCTCACAAGAGATATGGAGGACAACACTTGATGGAAGCACACTAGGTATTTGGGCTTATAGTAACTTGGTAGTACCAGGTCCTCCAAGGATATATTTCTCTTCGTAAAACAAATATATATTCAAGACCTATTCTTTATTTACCTTACCTCGTTGCTGTGAGCTATTCTCGAAGGATGTGCCTTGCCCGACTAATAGTTATTTTTCACTAGCTAGATTAGGGTGAGATGGGCACATATTCTACAATTCTAATGATTGCATGAAAAAGGTAAGCATTATCCATCTCCCTTAGTTGTTTCAGATAGATAGAATAGGGTAGCCCAACTTCTCTCTTTTTCACCTTAAATTCAGTAAGGAAGCAAGGAGAGTACATCTATACCTTTATATGAATTTTTTCGGGCCGCTACACCTCTCTTGTGTTTCATGCATGGGACGGGCGTTTCCGTTTCCCGTTGTATGTATAGGTAAAAATATAGTAACTCATAAACATATGATACCTTTATAATCTATAACATTACTTGTTGAAAACTTCATTCTATGTCAATGTTACCATGCATGGTGCTTAATTCTATCAATTTCCTCTCATCATCTACACTTTAAAAAAAATCCAAAATAAATAAAAAATTAAAATTGAACATAAATCACTACTCGGAGGGACCCCGTTTCCACAGTCATTTGTAAGGATGACTCGAAAACTTTCAAATCATAGTGAAATCTCACTCCCGAGACCATGGGAGCACCTGCCAAGAAACTTTCCCCACACTACCTCACACCATACCGATTTGTCCCACCTTTCAAAAATATCTTAAAGAAGAAAGGGTGCACGATTTCACAGTCTTGCGGAGATGCTCCTACAGATAAGAAGCATTGTGTGTGAATCCTTCGCTTCCAATCTACAAAATAAATGGTTTCACCTTGTTGAGTGGTGGTATAATTCTAGTTATCAGACATCAGCTAAAATGACACCATTCCAAGCTCTTTATGGTTACGAACCTGCATCGTGGAAGTTGGCCACTAGCCACATAAAAGTTGCGTCATAAAACACCATTTAGACGAAAGTCAGAAAATCCTCCAGTTACTCAAAGAAAACTTAATAGTTGCAAGGAATCGAATGAAGCAACAAGCTGACCAAAACCAAACATAAAGAGAGTTTGAAATAGGAGACTGGGTATTTGTGAGACTTCAACCTTACAAACAGTTATCCCTTAAACAACATGGGAAGAATAAATTGCCACCAAAATTTTATGGACCATATCAAATAAATAGAAAAATCGGTCACGTAGCTTACCAGTTGGATTTACCACATAAAAGTCGCATCGACAACATTTTTCATGTATCATGTCTAAAGAGAGTCTTGGGGCAACAACAAAAGGCACAAACTATACTTCCTGTGTTGGATGAGGAAGGAAGAATCATTTTAGAGCCCGAAGCCATTATCGCCACCCGAGAAAATAGATTGCGTGCTCGAGTAATCAAGGAATACCTGATTAAATGGAAAAATCTACTGAAAGAAGACACCGCATGGGAGTTAGAGCACTTTCGCTAGTTACATCCTTCCTTACCATTGCTTTGAGGACAAAGCAAAATTTAAGGGAAGGACAATGTTACAACAAATAAATAATATAAAGATATTAAAATAAATAAATAAATTAAATTAAACATTAATGTAATAAAAGGTCATGACTCTTCATAAAAACCATAAAGGGCATATATATAGGCAGGCCCTATCCTTGTAATATCATCATATTTTTACAATAAATTATTATTATATATTTTATTATGGAGTCAAAGTGAAGTTGTTCATTAAGAACCCCTTGTTTTCTTAACACACAGTGGAAGAGAGTCGCAGATAGCAACAACCTCTCCTTCTCCCAACCAATGGCTCTGATATCATGAATATAATATAGAAAGAAGAATACACCAAAATATTGAAGAGTGAACACACAAAATCGATTTCTTATTAAATGTATAAATATTATACATGTGACAGTTTTATGATTTAGTAACGGAAGTGACTATAAAATGGTTTCACAAACTAACTATAAGTAGATAATGAGATTACAACTCCTAAAAAAATCTACAGAACAAGGTTAAGGAAGAACAACTCAATTTGAGTGGCCCGCATACTCTACTGATATACACACTCTCTCTAATCCTCTCTCCAAATTTCAAAATTTTTGCAAGCGAAAAGAACCTGTGGACCAGAGAATAGTTGAAAGACAATACCAGATTGCCAATTTCTCATTTGCTGACTCCTAGTTTTCCATAAAATGAAATATGTAATCCTCTATACAAACGAAACCAGTATTTTGAAAGGTAGTGTAGAACCTGTGAACTTTGTTGATGCATGAAGACGGGTTCCAATGTTCTACCATATCAGGAGCATGTATTACCTCGAGGGTAATGACCTTGTAGAATAGGCTCATGATAATAGTCAGACCCAGACATGCACCAAGTTGCATAGGGATCAACCTTTCCTCCTCCCACAAAGGTGTGGAGAGAGGAAAGAGGGACATAATTAGGATGAACACCAAATTTGTCCAACCCTTATAAAAGGAATGGGGAGGTGACTGAGGGTTGATATGAAAACCATTAGAAAAAACCTAATCGTTCATTTTGGTGAGATCCAACGGTTGAAATATGTGATCCTTTGTCATTTAAACAAAATGTATTGTGTTTGTCAATCTTGAAATATAGATAGATTGTTGTGGTATTTTATTTTTTTATTTTTTAATATTAACTTTTACAATTAGGGGTGGCATGTGTGGGGATTTTCATTTATCTTAGAGGAAAAAAAAAATTTACCTGTGTTTGGGGATAGGAGATATAATTCAATAGCCAAGAAATATCGTATTTATTACGGAAAGGGATTGCAATTAATTGTGGATGCACAAACTCAATTTATAATAATGGTGGGAGACTTTGGCATAATCATCGAGTTGATGAGTAAAAAATCTATTCTTTTCGACTACAAACTAGCCTTTATTTTGGTATTGTATATTTTAGCCTTGTACAATTAATTATTGCAAATGATTCTTAATAAAAACAAAAAATGTACAATGGCACACACATACATTACACAAAGATTTTTACCCTGGAAACCCAAACCGGGAAAACCAACAACCTATTTAGAGCCACACCTCTAATATTCTATTCATCATCCTTCATTGTTTACAATACAATATACATATAGGATCCCACGACATCCAAACCCTTAATCCATTGACCCAAATTAGTAAACAACCCTAATTCCTTAACCGTAATTAGAAAAACATCAGCAAAAACTATGTGTCGAAAAATCGCCCAAAAACGAATGCAAAAAATGCCATTATTTATTTGATGGAGCCAAGGATCAAGAGTCAAGAAAGCTCTAAAAATTATTTATTTCATATTTTTCACATGATGATGGAAGTGAGGAAGGAGATGATATGGAAAAATCCTTAGAGCAAATGATAAGAAAATTTCTAAGATTAATTTAGGCATGTCAAGTGGTAATTTCAAGAAAAAATAGAACTTCATTTTCAAAAGACAATTTGCCATGAAGACTAATACACATGGAAATAATAAATAATAAATTGATGAGAGTAAATTTATACAAATCATATATGTTTATTTTATTTTTCTAGGACATACCAACTATTTCCTAAATCATACATAGTCAAATAAAAGGCATATTTAAAGATAAATAAATGCAACATCCTCTATGTTTATTTTGAAAAAGTCAATTCACTAAACTCTGTGCATGGTGCATTCTCTCCATTATAATATACATTATTTATGATTTAATGGACATGATGTACCAGGCATCGAGCCAATGATTGACTCAATGCATGGTGCTTAATGTTTCCCTTTGACACCTATCTCACTTGTTTTCATTCTTTGTTAACTCTCCATTTTACCAAACTTTCTCATTAATGTTTAGTACAACTAAGGAATCTTGCTACTTGATAGCACTGGGTTCATACTACAACATGTAAAATTGGTTCCAAATCCAATAGGAACTGTGTTGGAAGTTAGAGTTTCATCCTTGTGATAGGAACTTTGTCCATGGAACTTTGCTTTTAGAGGTTTTGTCCATGGAACTTTGACTTGCCGAAAATGAGAGGATTTTAGTACCCCATAGTACCCTATAGTAGACACCCAACTTGATTTGGTAAAGAAGAGGTTTAAATGCATAAATCAACAAATAGACATGCAACATGAGTGATTCACTGAGTACATGGTGCTTAATATTTCCCCTTGTCAAACCTCACAACACAACACGCCAAATGGAGTCTGCCTCCTAGACCCAACCCAACCCATCTCAGGTCTTCACCAAAATCATCCCATTGCCCCACCATAGGCTTGAAATCCCAAAGCAATCACTGGCAAGGGCAAAGCCAATTGAATTTGAGGAAAATCACAAATAAATAAAAGACAAAAAATAAAGCCTAAGATATTATAACTCACTGTTATATTGACCATTTGTTAAGGTGAATTAACTAAAGCAAGATTAAAATGTATGGG
This sequence comes from Picea mariana, assembly GCA_032191745.1. Taxonomy (NCBI): domain Eukaryota; kingdom Viridiplantae; phylum Streptophyta; class Pinopsida; order Pinales; family Pinaceae; genus Picea; species Picea mariana. Next base: position 13,331 of record JASDQU010210869.1, read on the forward strand.
ACATCATAATATTTCCTTTATCATATAATGACAATAACTATAGTCTAGTTTAAGTATCTTATTTTTTGATTTTTTTTTTGTTCATTTTTTTCAAAATTTAGTAAAAAATTTAGAAGAATTGTTGGAATTACAGATATCAATGGTTGAGCTTACACAATCCAAGTATAATAGATGTAGATCTTTTTCAATAAGTTGAATCCATTTATGTAGTCCAATGCAATTTCAACCATAAAAAATTGTAATTTCACAAAAAATACATAACCAAATTCCAATGATAATTATAGAAAAAAAAAATAAAATTGGTGAATATCACTTACCATCCAATTCATCATCTCATTCTTTAAGCATGCATGTTAATGTAGTGATTAATGAATTGGTTAAGATAAATTATGGAAAAAGTGTTATTGAATTTGGTTATATAATTTTTGATGAAATTACAAATTTTTTTATGCAAATAGTATTCACTAAAAACACTACCAATTATAGGTAGTATGACATTTTCATCCTATTTATTAAATGATAAATAATATAATATCCAACTAAAAAACAAATACACTACCAATACTTGAGTAATACATATTATTTTTTGCTACCTCTAATAAAAAGAGGCGGCGACGAATTTTCTCCCTTATTTCCACACTGGGCCCTTTAATTAATTGACTAGGGTACAAGACACACAGGGCTAACTTGAATAGAAACAATACTTTTCATCCTATTCATTATGGTAAATAATAGGATATTCAACTTAAAAAAGCACACTACCCATCATGAGTAATATGTCCTAATTTTTGCTATGTCTAATAAAAAGAGGTGACAAATTTTCTCCATTATTTCCAAAGTGGGCCCTTTATTTCCAAAGAGCCCCAGCGCTGACTTGAATTCATCGATGACTTGTGATGAGAGTTATTCATTCTAAATTTTTTCTAAAGAGCATTCTCATTAAAAAAAAATGACAAATTTTTCATATTGTTTCCAAAATGGACCCTGCCCATGCCTCTGCCTCTACCTCTCACTTTAGTGACAAGGGTGCAACAAGGGTGCAATAGACCCAACTCTAAATTTTATGACGCATATTCTGAATTAAAAGTGACAAATAGGGTGCTTTGAATAGTCAAAATTGCAATCCATATCAACCATTTTCAATCCGCAAGTTGCGAGATTCCTCACCAAAAGATAAGGCGATGCACGTGTTACATATATCACCTTATCTTTTCAGCTGTGGTCAAAGCATAAAATTAACAAATGAGATAGACATGATTACATATCTCTATTAGATTACTGAATACATTATACAATACATTGGCTTATTATATAGAGCTTTATCAGATCTAACTTATTCTAATAATAGCAATAGAGGTTGAGCAGATATCTCAACCACACACCAAACTAGGAGACTTGGTTGGAGAGAATCTTTCTCACAACCATCTAACAACCTCCTTGACCTATTCTCTCAGGTCATCTAACTATAACTACCTGCTCAACAGGTCATTAACCCAATCATACAACAAGTATGAATTACATATTCTAACACACCCCCTTAATGAATACTTGTTGATTGAGTCATTTTTGCTTGTGCTTGGTCATAGCGATTTCTAAGTGTTGTCTTTGGTCCATTCTTTATTATTGGGCTTTAATTCTTCGAACACACTCACTTGAGCTTGCTTTACTGTGGGCTTCATCCTTGAAATTTCTTTGCTTCCTCTTGCACCTTGTACCTGCATATAATTATTGATGTCCATATAAAACACAATCCATCTACCGGAATACATGGGTCATCTACTGCTGTAACCACTAGTTCTCTAGGAATTGTTTTCAACTACATGGTTCATCAATGTTAAACTCTCCCTTAAACATAACTTGGTCCCTCGTACTCTGAGACTCACAACTTGGTCTCATACTTTCAGGTTCTTCCATCTCACATCCCCACCTTGAATCGAAGTCTCTCGCTTCTTCGATTCATTATCAAGTTTAGGCTACGGGTACACCTGTCACCCCCGTACCTCTCATAGTGGTTAACTCCACAACTTGATACAACAACCTATCTACCTATGAGAGAGTATCACATCCTGTAATCACATGTGCTTCTGCGCTACAACACGTATGCATGTTTATGCCTTACTAACATGGATTACAAAAAACCTGGGGAAATTAGCTTGCCTATGGCTAAGAATTACAATTTGGACCATAACCTGGGGTGTTGGGTACAACCGATCATGCACCCCCTACAACAATTCAATCAGGTACATAAAATATCAACAATACTCTCACCAATCATATGCCCAATATTACAAGCCCATTACATATGCCCATTTACATCTCATCATCATTCTTGACCAAGACACACAACCACTTCATACAACTTGAATAACTATCATCACACCTTCAAACAAGAAATATAAGCACAACTCAATCTCACTTTCTCACTTTTGTGACTTAATTTGGAGGATGTGTGAGTCCGACAAAATGAGCACGTAAGCCTCACTTCATTTCACTATAACACCTCCATGTAATGGCGCAAACAACAACAAACTCCAACAATAGCAGCCTCTCGCTTTATGACTCCTTTACTCAGCAATTGAGGCTCCTCTCCAAAACTCAAAAAATGAGTCCTCTGCAATATCATGGACAATGATTTGTCACATGCCCTTCAACCTCACCCTCTCCTCGGGCTTCCTCTTCCTTCGTGACTTGTCTCTCACTTCTAGCTGGAAGCGATATCTCTTCTTTGGCTACTGTAAACACACATTTTATACGTGTCACTGTTTCCACAGCAACGATCTCAACAAACCAACACTTGGCTCCATAGGAGCATTCTCCTTCTGGAATATCGCTTACAACAAGCCACAATATTGTGGCTCGTTTACTACTCTAGATCTCTGCAGTTTAGCTTTAGATAACATTTTCCCCATGCATCGATAAGAGTCTGGGTGGCGCTCTGGCTCTAGATATCGAGCCAAATCTTGCAGGAGACAACAATGATTTAATTGTCGGATGATGAGAAGCAGCAGGTCCTCTAACAGATCTCTCAAATGGCCGCCCCTCTGAGCTACTTGGTAGCTCCCTTGACAACGATAAAAATAGATCACATGGATTCTCCACGTCAATAGTTTTGGGAGCGATTCCTCTTCTTCATAATGACTCAATCTCTACAAAACAACAGAGAAAATGCCCACGTGAATCTTTGAAGGGTGTAGCTAAAAAGTATCATAGATCTGATTTCTGAAACCCCTGGAAAACATTTCATTGACTTTGTCCAACACAAGAATCTTGATGTAATCGAGGCAAAGAGGGTGCCTGTGCAACAAGTCAAACACACAGCCTAGGGTTCCAACAACAACATGAACTCCACTCATGAGAATACGCTGATCATCAAGAACACCAGTTCCACCTACACAGGCATGAAATTTAACCTGCAAGTAATCCCCGAGAGCACGCATGACCTTCTCGATTTGTTGCTCAAGCTCTCGGGTGGGGGCGAGAACCAAATTCTGGCATTCCATTAATCCATAGTCGAGTTGCTGCATAATTACAGAACAGAAAGTCACTGTCTTGCTCGTTCCAAAATGGGCCTACTGTATCACATCAAGACCCTTGTAGAATGACACTATTCCCCTCTATTGAATCGCAGACGAATTCTCAAATCCATAGGCATAGATGTCTCTGAGAAGATTCTCATGTAGGCCCATTTCATTGAAGCTCTTGTGAACTTGAGAGAAATCAGCTCTACACAGGCACGTAGGCAACTCCACCAGCAAACAGACAGACAACGCTTTTCACAGCCAAGGACAACGCACCACGCAGAGTTATGGTGGCGATAGCAGTGATTTAATGAATATATAATCAGAAGGTACAACAATACCAAATTGTAATTTAATCAAAAGGTACAACGAATATATAAACACAGGTGCGAATACTGGATAGCTCGAATGTTGATTATCAAGCCGAGGAGGGGTCTCACGCCTTCACATGGGATCTCACGCTGGCTTGGTGGTAGGCTGCGGGGGCTCTCCTTTGGCATCTCCCTTACGCTCCACAGATCAATGCAAACACTCTACCAGACTGCAAATAAAAAATTAAATTTCCTTCCACGTCAAAAAATGCCAATAAAACCATCGCCTGAATCACACTGGTGGTTATACAGATCTCTTTCGTCAGATCCGTTTGCAGGTTTCCCAGACCTGAATAATTTTGTAGCCAATGGTTTTGATGGTGGCTTATTTCTATATCCAAAGGTGCTGTGAATCATTGCAACAAAATAATTATTCTTAGCAAAAGAATACCGATGAGTGAACGCAGAACAAAATGAAAAGAACTGGAATTGCAGACCTCTGAAACCTTCAATCTCCATCTAAATTTTAGGAAGGCTCTACTTGATAAATTGTGAAGCAAAGAGAAATGCAGAGAGAAAAGAATAGAATAGTATAATGAAATTTATGAAGAAGTACTGAAGAAGTTACGTACAATGCAATGGGAGATGGTTGAGATAAATAGGCTCAAGCAAGACAAAAATAGAAAGTACAGTTGTCCAGAACAACTGGCAGTGTACAATCAGACTGTTGAGGTTACATAATATTTAACACTCCCTCTTAAACTCAACAGTTACAATCATCAACACTGATTATGCCTAAGTGTTGTCTCTGAAAATCAAAAACTGACTTTCCTAGTGGCTTTGTAAAGATATCAGCAAGCTGATCTCGAGAACCACAGAATTGTAGTGCAATATCACCATTATTGACTAGCTCGCGTATGAAATGAAAACAAGTGTCAATGTGTTTTCTTTTCTTGTGAAACACATGATTTTTGGATAAAGAAATTGCTGATGTATTGTCACAGAAAATAGGAGTTGGATCCTTTTTTGTATGTGACATATCTTTCAATATTCTTCTCAGCCACACAACTTGACAAGATGTTGAGGTAGCAGTGACATACTCTGCCTCTGCAGAAGATATTGAAACAATTGGCTGCTTCTTTGATGCCCATGAGATTAGGTTCGTGCCCAGTTGAAAAACATGCTCAGATGTGATTTTCCTGTCATCTAGGCTGCCTGCAAAATCACTGTCTGTGTAACCAAAAAGTTGATTAATATCAGATTTAGTGTACCATAAACCAAAATTGCGAGTTCCTACAACATATCTCAAAATTCATTTCGCCATTTTCCAATGAGAATCTTTGTGGAATTCCATGAATCTGGAAACAAGGCTAGCTGCATACATAATGTCAGGCCTAGTTGTTGTAAGATACAACAAACTGCCTACTAAACTTTTGTACAAGGTAGAGTCCACTATAGGACCTTCATCATTCTTGCTCAATTTTGTGCCTAGTGGTATGGGGGTTTCTGTTGGATTGCCTCCTTCCATGCGAAATCTTTTGATGATGT